>APFE031541345.1:72311-97077 GCA_000404065.3 Pinus taeda | reverse complement strand
TTATTCCTAGAGAAAGTTAAATAAATAATGATTTATCTAATTATTCTCATGGGTTTTTTAATTTAAATGAGAAAATAATTTAATAAAAGTGGTTTACTAAATTATTTTCCACAGTGAAAGTGATTTTACTATGGTAAAATTAAATCTACATGGTGTATTTTGATTCACCTAGTTAGAAATGGCTAGGTGATTATTTTTTGGTGATAATATTGTATGCCTTGCAACTTCTGATCTCTGCCCTCAGACTCCTCAGTGTATGATCCAGATCAAGAGAATACTCTTTCCCTTGCTACTCAACTAACTTTTCCCATTCCATAGATTTCATGTCAGACTTTAAAGGGGAGTCATGTAAATCGTAGTCCACTACTCTACTCTTCATCCCTGATCTTATATTTCCTACAAACATATCATGTTAGATAAACCAAATAAATGACATAATCAAACTCATACCTCAAAGTATCTCAGGGAAGGTTATCACATATGCATAGTTCAATCCTTATTAGTGTGACATAATATCACAAGTATATCAATTCATACATGAATATCATAACCATAACCATCTACACTGGCCAATTCAGATTAGCACGATACATGTAATATCAAGATCTTAGCCACAATGACCATAATCATCATGCATATGATCGAAATGCATATAACAATGAGTTATCTATCATGCATAACTAATCAACACATGTGCATATGACAACACTGCTTAACTAGCATTGATCATACATGTAACCACAACAACAATAGAATGACATGCATGCATATAAAAACCATTAACCATCATACTTGAATGCCAAACATACAAACCTGTATGTCGATCTTCTTTTTACCCCGAGGTCTAGTGCTGCAACCTTGCTCTCACTTTTACAAGCTCTCGGGGTAAATGTGAGGCTGAGTGCTACTATGACATGACCTGACCTCCAAGTTCTAGTTAAGGAAGCAAGGCCTACAAACCGAACACTTATTGACATCCTACAAGAAATACAACTCACTCAAGAGTTGAACAACCACCCCAGGTGATCAATCCTTGAGCTAGAACACTTTTTCACAGACCTAACAACTCAATTAAATGCAAAAAAAAAGGAAAGAGTGTGGTTCTGAGGCCCCAACCACACACACAAGCCTGCTTCCATGTGATTATGACCTAAATCCTCCAGTTTTGTTCTAGAATTACGAGATCTGAGCCACTTTTCAGGCTATCCTTTAGACCACTATCGAGAACTACTTGTAACTTTCTAGAATCATGATTAAGTTGATAAAAATGCCAAAAATTCAAACTTGAATAAGATTTTGACATAGACATGCTTAGCACACAATAGACATTTCGTCAAACATATGGTAAAATTTTAAGCCACAGGTCATGAATGCATATTTGATCATAAATCTTTGAACTTCATATGAGAATCACCAAGAAGGTCTAATTCTCTCTCAATTAGCTGCAACAACACTTGTTATCCCATGCCTTCATAAACCATTCAAATACTTATGAAATCATGAACAAGATCCATATATAGAGCACATCATAGAACCATGTATATAACCAACATATAACCATAATAGCAACCATGACAAATCTGTCATAAAATCATCACAATAGCAAGTACATGTACTCATTAATTTCATTAGAAGAATATCTCATATTAAATTATGTAGAGGCCAACCAAGTTAGAAACTTCCACGTACCACCCAACCATAGATTGGGTTGAACCAAACCTTTCTTTCAACCAATCATACCCGTGCCATATTCCAAGCATGAATGTGGGATATCATGGGATAAACCAAGACAAAATCAACTAGTGATTTCATATTTTAAACCACTTCCACCCTCAAGCTGCTGTGATCTCACCTAAACCAATCCTAAGATCACAAAACAAAACCGAGCTTGGATGCCTCAGAATTTATTCACCATACCTTGAGGAATTTTCCTGTCTCCACCCACTTGTCGAGGGCTTCCCAAAGAAAATCTTCTCAACCCCCAAACCTTGGGAATTTTCCTAAGACCACCTCATTCGGTTCCAAAACCTTCTAACAAATCCAAATCTCAACCATAACTGAATCCCATCACACCATGTCTATCCAAGAAATGGAAAGGCAAGGATCACTACAGAAAAACACATGTCAATGACAACAAATGAACCAAATAAACAAATGCATGTACCATGCATTCACATCCCAATAAGGAAATCACACATGTAAGTTGTTACCTACAAGGTATTCATGCTGAAGTTGTTGATTCAACCTTCTCCATGCTTTCCTTCACTTTCCTTTCCTTCCTGTTATCACTCAGAATTTTCTCTAGAAGTTATTAGAAGAAAAAAATGATCAAGGTAACCACAAACCAACTTTGGATCATAGGCTTTAGCCAACCTATGGCTCAGAGAGGGCTCTCTCTATATGATTTAGCTTTGTTTGTTGGGATTTCAGGCTAGTTATGAATGCTTGGGGGGGGGGGGGGGTGTTTGATTTGTATTGAAGATTGGATGGTGGAATCCTTGAAATAGATGGATAGAATGATGTCTTCAGACTATTGGGCTATGGAGTCAATAGAAGGGTATCAGAACTAGATCAACTCACTAAAGGGAATGTTCAAAGGGCAAGCTAGTAGAGTAAAGTGCAGGTCTTTGGAACAAGAGGTTGAAATGGTTTTAATTAGGGTGAAAGAGCAATTAAGGATTATAAGACCAAGATTTAAATGAGGAATAGAGGGTAATCGAAACAAAGGGAAATTAAGAATCCTTTGATATGGATTAGTAAGAAACAACCTAAACTAAGGATAAATTAAGAATTCTTTAACTTAGATATCAGTTGAAAACATTTAAATGCATAACCGTTAAAACAGAGTGTAATTAAACAAATTTTGAGATATTGTTCTAGTTATAGCATTCAGATTCATAAATACATTAAATATTGTGGAAAAACTTTAAGAAAGATAACAACAAGATGAGAAAATACTTGTCTACACTTTTCTCAACACATGAATCTTATGAAATATCTTGTCTTTATTCACTAATCCAGCTTACTGGCTTAGTCAGTGATACAATAGCTTTACAGTCTTTTGATCAAGAAGTCTTAGAAATGTCTAAGAATCCACCCTACATACTTCAAATTGTGAAGTATTCATACAAAAATTATTACAAAATATCTCAAACTAACTTGAGATTTAATCTAGGAATATCTTCTTGCAAGAAGATAGAGACAACTATTGAACTGCTTTCATGCTATCCCATTTATTGTGGTGCTACTGGTCTTTATGGTTTGGTTTTAGCCCTTAATTCTCTTTGTTGTTTGAACTTTTACGCTGGAGGCTTTAGTCACTTTTAGGCTTTCATCTGATACTCTTTGACCTTGCTGACCTGTCTTGATCCTTTCATCTGGCTGTTTTTCTTTTACCTTTTTACTACATTTTCTTACAGTAAATCAGTCAATTTTTCCCACCATTCAGCATCAGGTAATTTGATTTTCAACATCCTTCTATATATTTCATCTGCCTCAGTGTACTTAGAAAAATTAGGCTTAGTGATGAATAAGTGTTTTACCTCATGTTGGAGGAAAAACAAGTTTTCAAACATTTGGTAAAGAGCCTTGCCTGTTGGCAATGCCTTTATTGATGATGTATTGGCCTGTTCTTTAGCTAGCTCTCTGATTTGAAAGTCCTTGTCTGCCAGGGGAAGGTGGTCTAGGTCCAGATGGGGAGTTTTGATGGGTCAGACATCCATGGCGACAGGGGAAGCCATAATTCAGTTCTTGTGGATTTAAATTAGGCTTTGGGGGTTTATACTAGAAGGTCTGTGGTAAATCTAGAAGTTTTCACGAGGGTTCTAGGGATTCTTAGCCAGGTGAAGTGATTCCAATTAAACTTACTTACTGATAATGCTTTCAAGACTGAATATTTTGAACTGGAAGGGGTGTTTGGTGGTCTGTCTCTAAATACCTAGAGTTTAGGTGAAAGCGTGGAATTGGTGTTCTGGGCGATTTCGGCAGGTTGAAGGAGCTCTGATAGCTTTGAATGTGGTCTCTACAGCTTCTTTGAGGGCAAAATTAAGGTCAATTGGTAGTCTTTAGGGTGGCGGGTATAACTCTGGTTTGCAGAGGTTTTCAAAGAGCTCGAGCGAAAAAAGGATGGAAAAGGGCTTCTCGGCCCTTTTTATATGCAATGGTCACTTTTGGCAGGTGATTTCAAATGAACAGTGAGCGGTTATTGGGTTGGCAAGGAGGTGGTTTTCCTAATCCATCTCACCGCTTATGAGGGTCAGACGGTATTTGGGAGGGGTCACTTGATCTACTCCAGCGATTGAGACGTAGCAGTCGGGGAGCCGAGGAAGACCGCTTTATCGGGCAGGTAACGATTGGCCATCGGGCGCGGCCGATATGGCTTGGACCATTGGATGAGGGCGCAGTTGGTTGAATGGTAGTCAGGTGGCAAACTTGCGCGGAGGAAATGAACGTGAGTTTAGGAGGGGCCCATGGCTTTAAACTTCAGCGGTATGGGATTAATTATCAATTAATGATGGGTTAAAATGATCGGGCGGGGCTTAATGACGAGATTAATTGGTTATGTCTAGAGTGGGGTAAATGGTATAGTTTATAATTAAACTAAGGGTTGGGATATTTATATAAGGGTTTTATTTAATATACGGGAAAAGATATTTTGGGATTTATATAATTAAATTAAAAACTAATATGAAATATGATGGGCGGAGTGGATATACCCCTAAGTAAAAAGGTAGTGTTTGTGCACATGCTTTATACTTAGGATAAAATGTTTTTTGTGAGTCTTTTGAATGAAAAGGGACTTACATGGGGGTTTTCACTTTTCCTAGGTAAATGAAGTTTATCCTTAGGAAAAGGGGTTTTATTAGGGTAATGAGGGGGAAATGAATTTCATGAAGGGGATTCCAATACTTGATGTCCATAAGTCATTAAGTCAAGGGTCCAGTCCCACCAAAAGTGAGAGAAATGCTTTGAGCCTCTTTGACTTGAAGGATTTAAAGTGTTTAGAACATACTTGTGGATAGGAAATTAGTGAGTAAGGGGAAAAATGAATGGGGGGGAGTTAATCTGCATTATTGATACTTATGACAGTAAATCTTTTAAAGCTTAGGGCCTTCTCTCCAGGCTTCAACTTCAAAGATCACCATCCAATCCAAACTAGACTTTGTAAATAAAGTATGTACAAATGGGAAATGAAAATTAGTAACTTGGTTCAAAGTAATGTTTTAACATTCGACCATTCACTGACCCACCTTCTGTATCTGTACCATTAATTTCTCTCAAGAAGAAAGCATTATTTCCTCTGTAAGCATAAATGACATAGGGACCTTTCCATAGGAAATCAAATTTCCCATGTTTGCCTTTGTATTCCCTCCTTGAATCCCACTTAAGCACTTTGTCACCAAGGTAGAAATCTTCAGCCTTGGTTCTTCTATAAAAAATCTTTTTAATCTTTTCCTGCACAACTTGAGACCTGACATAGACCTCTTCTCTAGTTTGTTGTAGATGAATAGTTTGGTTGATTCTTCCTTGGATACTCTCTGGTTCAACCTGAAATTCTTGAAGTATTTTGATTATTAGTACTCCCAAATAGGATGGAAAGACAACTTCCATCCCATAAACTAGTTGATAGGGAGAAGTACCAATTGATTTCTTAGTAGTCAATTTGTCTGCCCATAAGGCCTTGACTAGCTTTTTGTTCCAAGTTTTCTTATTGTCCTCTAGTAAATTCTTGATGATGTTTACCAGGCTTTTGTTCGAGGATTCTACTAGTCCATTACCTTGAGGGTAATAGGTCGTGGAATGGCTAAGGGTGATATGGTATTTATTGCAGAAATCTATCATTCTTTTGGATTTAAAGGCTGCCACATTATCAATAATGAGCTTAGTTGGACATCCAAATCTTGATAGAATATTGGTTTCAAGGAAGGTTATGATAACAGTGTCTGTGGCTTGCCTTGAAGGTATGGCCTCTATCCATTATGTGAAGTAGTCTGTGGCTGTGAGGATCCATTTGTGCTGGGAAGATGAGGGTGGGTGAATTTCACCAATGAAGTCTAAACCCCATTACTAGAAAGGTATTTCTACAGAGATTGGCTTGAGGAGTAAAGGTAAGAGCTTTTTCTTCGCCTAAAATTTTTGGCATTTGTGATAGGAGGTCACATATTTTTTGACATCAACAAACAAGGTAGACCAGTAGAAACCAGCTCTAAGGATTTTATCTGTAGTGGTCTTCCAATAAAGGTGTCCTACATAGTCACCTGCATGAAATTCTTGCACAACATTGTCAGATTCTTCTTTTAATAAGCAATTGAGAAGAATACCTTCATAATCTCTCCAAAACAAAGCATTGTCTAATATACAAAATTTTAAGGATTTCATCTTCAAAAACCTACTTTTAGTCCTAGATAATTTAGGAGGGGCTTGTAAATTCAGTAAAACATAAATAATATCAACATACCAAGGTGATTCAATAAAGGTCTAGCTGATCAACGGAGTCGCCATCTCCTCTTCGTTATCTATTTCTGCAATAAAGTTTATATCCAAGCCTGACATCTCGATTCAATGATGAGCTTGGCTAAACCTTGGCCCTTGATTAACTTAGTAGGTTTGATTTCTATGTCATACTCTAAAATAGTAGCAATCCACTTTCCCCTCTTCTGTGATAGCTCCATTTACCACCCTTGGTATTTGTGATACTTGGTTTATGGCCTAGGGCAACCCCTCCTTCTAGACTTGGTCCAAATATTTTAAAAACAGTGTTTTATTCCCTGTACGCTACTTTTCCCTAAGATAAAAGAATGTACACGTGAGTTAGTCAATACCCAACCCACGTATATGTGTTAAAACACTTAAAAAAATTAAATTTCCTTAATTATGGGCGGAGCTCACTATTTTTACCTGTTGATTACCTCTTATTGCCAGTGGCCCAACTGTTTCCCAACTAAAAAACTAATTGGGAGAAGTATAAATAGAATTCTATGGGAAGGCCTTAAGGAGGAAAAGAGATAGAATTATTATACTGAGATTATCCCTGACTGAGTCTGAAGTATCCATGTGCTTCAAGCACTTCCACAAGTTTCAAGAAACCCTTGTTTCCTTGATTGTTAATATTCTCCCTCTTGTTTGAGATATCATGGTATTGGTTATGGAAGGAGGTTGTTTAAGACTAGGACTGGGCAGATCTGGAGGATGGTTCCGATTGGAGTTGAAAGAAGAAGACTCAGGTGAATTCTCTCTGTGTTAGTTATAGCTTTCTACAATAAAAAAGAAGCGTTGTCTTGTTCCTGAGATTAACTTTATTTATGCACCAGATACCGGTTGTAATTCATGTATGAATGTTATTTTGATGTATAACTAATCATTTTCTTATTTGATATAAAGTTAGTTTCATTAAAATGCTTTCTCTATATGCTGCTATATATGTTCAAATTGGTTGATTTTTAGATTCGAAGATCATCAGGAGTTGCAAAGCGTTTGAACCCTGATGGAACTACCCAATCGAAGGACATCCGGGTATGGTCTCTATTGCATAGTTTGTTTATATAAGCATGTTTCCTCAGTTGTATGAGTGTTTATTACTGTAGTTTGCTCTTGCTCTGTTGGGGTTCCAACCCAAAGCCCTAGGGTACTTATTCCCATAACAGAATTGGTGACTCCATTGGGGATAACAATCTTGTTATTCCTAGTTTGGGTTGTTCAGTGTTAATCAGGGCACCATTCTTGGTTTGCTTGCTGTGACAATATTATTTGGTCTAGTAGAATCTCAGACCTTAAGTCTGATATTTTTGATCTAGCTTTGTTTTTTATTTTTCTTGCAAAGCTTTGTATACACACTTTAGTCTATTTACAGTAGCGTATACACGCTTGTTTATGTGAAGTGAACCCGCGTATATGTGAGTTTCCTTTATCAGAAGCGCATGTACACGCCTCTATACTTGAACACAGTCGCATATACCACTTTTTGCATTGTTTTTTCAAATCTCTCTGCCCAGAAAGATTTGTTTCTTGGTTTGTTTGGTCTCTGAATGGTCAATTTCTGTCTTTATAATTTTGTTATTCTGCGAGCTTACCATTTTGAAATCTCTTTCGCTTTGAAAAGTTTTGGCCTAGTTTTTCTTTTGAGTGAGTTTTATGAATTGTGTTTTGGCACACAAGACTTCTTTCAGAGGTTCTTGATTGTTTTGGTCCTCTAGAACAACAGATTGTTTTCAATCTTAGTGTCAAGATCGGTTATTAGTATACTTGCTTTGCTTTCCATCATTTTGTGGCCTTATACCTTTTCTTGCATTTTGAAAGTTTCTTTTTGATGAACTTGAAAGTGTTTTGTTCTTGACTTCTTGGTCAGTTTGTCAAAGCTCTTTGCTGCTGTTTAGGTCGTTTAGTACAAGTTGAAGCCCTTTTTGTTCAAGTATTTATTCATTGTCGAATTTGTAACTTGCAAATTTCCTTGTGCTCTTATTTTGGTCTTTGAGTCTTAAGTGGCATTTAGAGTGCTTTCAAAAGGTTGTTTTCATTGCTTCTTGAAAAAGAAAAGATCTTAAAAAAAACATTGTTTTTGTTTTCTTTTGCCAAGTTTGATTTTGGTTTCTTTTGATTTTTTGGAAGTGAATTGTGATCTTTTTGGATTTGTCCTTCATGTTTGAAGAAGATTTTGTATTCAAAATTTGTATTCTTTTCAAACACTAAAGTTGGCCTATTAATAGTGATAAACAATTGTTTTTTTTCTTTTAGAGTAATTTAGGATCTTGCATCTTCATTTACACCTTGCATTAGGGTAGTTTTTCATTATTAAAGCATCAATAGTCTTTTTAGTTTTTGTGTGTGTGAAGTGTGTGTTAAGAAAAGAAAAGAATTGTTTTTTTGCTTTATAGAAGTTTCGTAGAACCCAAGTAGAAATCTCTTTTCATCGAAGAAAAAAAGATTGCATTCATAGAAGTTAGTTTTTTATTGATTTCTTTTGCGTCATACAAAGACCATTGTTTTCATTTCCATTTATCCCTTTGACTTAAAAGAACAACCATTAAAAATCAAGCGCTTAATAAAATAAACTAGAACTTTTGTATTGTCATCAGAATACACCAACAAATTTAGGTTTATTAGGGCCTTGGATTAGGCGAGAGGAGAGTTAACTCTCCAAGGAAGCTCTAAATTGTAAAACATAGAAGTCTGATTAAAGAGTGAAATCCAATAGCATTAGGGAGACAGGGAAAGCTCCGTGACTGGGAGTAAAGCACAAGGGTTAGTGAAGATAAGGACGAGAGATACCCCTCTCTTACTTGTCGGATCCTATCTCATGAATTTTCCGCCCGGCTTCTGATATGAGTTGGTGACCATAGTTGCCTATCCTATGGACCCACACAGGTGGCTGCAGAGGGGAATCTCGTGGCACCTGAGGTTGACGTTGTATCACATTCAACAGTACTTCTGGAGGGCACCCTTGTGAAGCTTGGGGGCTTGCACCGGCAAAGGCTATTGTCTAGAGGTCAGCGTAACTACCTCTGATACCTTCGCTATTTGGCTTGGGGCATAATTACCCCAGTCTATTTTCGGAAGCCCCTTATTATTAACTTTATTGTATTTTGGTGTCCAGTCCTAATCACCCTGAGCGGAAATACTTGGAAGTTGTTTGATTGCTAATATCTTTAGGGACATTTTAGTGAGTGTTTTGTGCTCCTAGTTGGCCTAGCCTTTCAATTTTCTTGAGTCTTTAAGTAGATTTTGTTAGTGCCTAATCTACCTCAGGTTGAGAAAGGTAGGATCTAGGGTAACATCAAACCACGCTTAACCTAGTAGCTAGCTCTACCAGGTCGGGAGAGGGCTCTCTCCTTGTCAATCTCAGCAAAATATGATCAATGAGGCTTGAGATGACTGATGTGAATACTGATCTTAGGCTAGGTATGTGTGCAAAAGAGTTTGATTGAATTTAATGATGTTTTTTTTGGCTCAGATGGAAAGGCAGATTTGGGTTTGGGGAATGAGGCTCAGTTTTGCAGAGATCTCTATGGGGCAAGGTAGGAAACTAATTTGGCACTTCAAATTGAATGAAATGGAGAGATTTTTACAGGTGAAGAGTTGAAGAGGGCAAGAAAACCTCAGGGATCCTCTTCAAACAACTGAAAACATCAAGAACTAAGCAAACCCTTGGTAGAGCATTGCAATTTCAATGGATTCTACCTATATCCTTGTTTGTTTTAGTTAAGAAGAAACAAGATAGATAATGGAATACATATAACATAAGTGAACTAAAAATTACATAAGAAAGCACAATACCAAAGCAAGATGCCACATGAATCCCAAAGAGTGCTGCAAACCCTGGTCTATTCCTTAGCCTAAACTGCTGGTATGAGTATATAATGAAGCTCCAAGCTTTCTCAAAATCGAACCTTTGCTAATGACTGAAAAATCACAAGATATAGACAAACCATAACTCATCCTAGCCTCTAGGGGTTGAGCTCATAATTTTAGGAGCTGTTCCAACAAATTATAAACTGAGAACTAAAAATTAGGCAGTGGAACAACTTGCCTCTAGAAACTAGGGAATTGTTATGCTTCTTAACCTGCAAAAGATACCCAAATACAGAATATGCGAAGAAAAGAGACCGAGAACACAGAATGGCAATGACTTTATTATTTAGAGAGAAATGTTCACTTGCCTCTTCGAGGGGGCAACCTCCAATAGAGCAGAGCTCGATTACAAAAATAAGACACGATGCTCCTCGCAGGGAGTTACTATCCTTTATATATGACTCCTACAAGTAATACCACGGGTCAATACCGCTTATTACTAATACCATCTATCTTAATACTACGGCCCATTTGCAACTAACTGTGGTTCCGTTATTAATTGTGGATTAACCACTTACAATTATTAATATGGGCTTTATTGACTCTTGACTATGATGTGGTCCCATTACATAGATAAGGGGGTTAGGGTGGGACCCTAACATAGTGAGCCTAGTCAGTACCCCAACGAAGTTACTTGCATCACCTCCTTGCACATGAAGCCTTTCTCTTCTTTCGCCTTATTCATTTTTCATTTTGAATTTTTGACTTTTCATTTTTTTTTTAATTTTTCACTGTGCATAGTACTTATTCATTTCAGAGGTGGAAGAGGGATCCTGACTTATTGAGAGAAAAATAGGTTGTTCCAGTAGAGAAGTAGTTTATTTTATCTCTAATGTGCCTGTTAATGTGTCCCCCCTTACCTTACTCTACTTGACTGAGCTGACAAGGGTTAACCCAAAAACAATCGACTAGAGAAGTTTACACTAGTTACCACGCAAGCGTTGTGTTTACACCAAGGTTCACTTCAGATGGTACATATTTTCCTTCGATGTATCATAGACTAAAAGTAACAAGCTCATCATACATATGCAAGATGATAAATAACCAAGTAGTGATAGTTGTACAAGCCCTCTTGTACTTTACCCAACTTGCTTCAAGAGTCATACATGGTTTCATGCAGAACTAACCTATGAACGAAACAAGCCAACGGACTAACAATCAACAAAGCAAAGCAAGAGCAAAAGCAAAAATGAAAGTGAAGCAAGTAAACAAACAAGCACACAAAGCACGTAAGAAAACAAGCATGCAAGCAAACAACTAAAAGCAAACACTACTCCTACTCCTGCACTAACATTACATGAGCCTTATCACGTGAAGTGATACTTCTAATGCAGCCACCAGTGCATTGGAAGACCCATGTTGGTGAAGGCTTGGTCCAAGAGCAACCCAGTTATGTGAACCAGCAAGCAAGATAGATATGACAATGAAGACAACCACACTTCGTGATTCAAAGTGCCCACGGGACATAAGTGAGTGCATGTGCAAGATGGGTAGTCCGCGGACTTATTATGTTGTTGTGTGGCACTACGCGCAACTTTGAAGCATAAGCAGACTCTTGAGTGTGACATGCATGCAAACAAAAGAAACAAAGATAACTTGTGTCACGCGCGAGTGCTTGAAAGGTAAGACTCCTCCAATGCATGAGCAATGGGATCGTGTAGTTCAAGTGGAGGAAGTAAGATCTAAGTGTTAGAATGATCTTGAGTGCATACAAATAAGTGATGAGGAGACTTGAGTTTTTGAACAATTTCCTGATCAGAAGCAAAACCAACCTTAGGACAATGAGGGCCTGAAGTGTCTCGACGGTCTTTGGGGTTTCAACTTTGTTGACAGATGGATATTCATAGACAAGTGGCTTAGATGGATTAACAATGAGTGAATCAACATCGTGATCAGATGATGAGGTGAAGAGATCACGACAACTAAGATTAGAAAATCTGGGATGTTGGTTAGCATCCTCATGGTTGGATGAATCACACAGAGGGGTAGATAAAAAGTGAGCAAACTCATCCTATGTGTTTCTGGAAAATACAGATGAAGGATCAAGTGGATTTTCAATGAGTAACTTATCCTCTCCATTATCAAATGATGGACTAACATCCAATGAGTCCTGCGACTGATCAACAATGGGTGCATCCGTGGATGAAGATACACATGCAAAATCATGGATGGTAGGTTCACCAAAGAGGTTAGGAAAGAATGGAGGGGACTCAGATAAAATGGAGTCATCCTTTGCGGAGTGTTGATGTTCAAGCTCCCACTCATACTCTTCATGAATGACAGTGCATGTTGTTTTTGCAACATTGACTCGCTTAGTGGTTTGTTCCTTGTTCACAACAAGTGAAGAGTCCGGAATGGATGAACACAAGACAGCATCATCCGGAGGAACACCTGAGTGTGAAGAAGTAGGTCGAAGAAAAGAATGCATATGAGAACTCAAAGGACTCACAACCAAATCTATGCGAAAATCAAGTGGAGTGATGTTGGGAGAGTGTGAAGGATGAAAAGGTGTGTGAGCATGATCCTCAACATCACTGGGTAGTGGTGGAGCTTCTGAATGAGAGGGAGGCAGACAGTTAGTTGAGACAATGCCCGACTCCCTCAATGGGTTGTTCGTCGTTCACAACAAGTGAAGAGTCTAGAATGGATGAACACGAGACAGCATCATCCAGAGGAACACCTGAGTGTTAAGACGGAGGTCGAAGAAAAGAATACATATGAGAACTCGAAGGACTCAACCAAATCTACACGAAAATCGAGTGGAGTGATGTTAGGAGAGTGTGAAGGATGAACAGGGGTGTGAGCATGACCCTCAACATCATTGGGCAGTGGTGGAGCTGTTGAATGAGAGGGAGGAGGACAGTCAGTTGAGACAGTGCCCACTCCCACATGAAATTGTGCAGTTCCATCAATGAAGAATGTTGAGCGAGGCTTGATATCAAGCTTCCTCTTGGGATGGGCAGGTTTCTTAAGAAAATACTCGAACCGGTCCTGTTAGCTTTGTGGGCAAATAGTCCAAAAATGGATCCAAGTATGCCCTTTAAAGTCTCCATAAGCCAGCATAATATGCCAAAGGATCCAAATTTGCTCTTAAAATCTTCAAAATCTTCACTAAGATCATCCAAGGAGAAAAACCATCACATGCCGAGAGCCCTTGGAAGGGCAAAAATGCACTATTGGGAGGCTAAAACACTTCAAAAACCATGAAAAACCATTGTTGCAGGCTTAAGACCCAAGAATGCACAGCTGTTGTTAGATCTAGCCGATCAAAAACCCAGATCTAAGTGGCTAAATCGCAAATCGGCAGTCGCAGGCAGTGGAAATCGACATTGGACACTGCCAATTAGTGATCGCCGATTATTGGATCAGTGGGTTGCAATTGAAGGAGGAAAGTCGGTGTTATCAGCACGGACCAGGGGGAAGTTGCGAATGCGATCGGTGATTAAACGTGGACCGTCAATCGTGTGCGTAGATCGATGGCCCATGTTACATCATTGGATCTCTATCAGCGGAAACCAAGGGGTGCAACCTTTACACACATATGGATGCGACTTTCGATAGTGATTAAACCTAGACCTAATGGGATTCGCAATGATATTGCATAATTTTTCAAGTTCGCCCAAGGCCGTTTTCAATGCATTTTTAATGTATTTTCTTGTTTCAACGAAATACAAAGGAACCTTGGCCAGCACCAATAGCAATGAAGCCCAGAACCAAAAGGGTCCGGGAAGTGAAATATATATATATATATGTATATATATAAATATAATATATATATATAATATATATATTATATATATATATATTAATAAAATTATATATATATATATATATATAATATAAATTATATATATATATATATATATATATATATATATATATATATATATATATATATATATATTTTGAAAGTCCGCCAAAGGCAATATTTCATGTTTTCCAGCGTTTTTCACAAATTGCCAAATACAAAGGGAAGCGAGGGAACCGACCGGCTGTGATATGCGACAGTAACCCCCAAGGTGGACCTAATAAAGGAATTAATCATTTTTTAGGACTGTTGATGTCCAAAAGGACAGAGAAGGTGGGATTTAGTAGTCATGGCTATGTTTTTTGTTTAAAATAGAAATATACATTGTTTCAACAAAGGTCCACCACAGGGGCAGCATCGTTCTGCTATAACCGAAGCATGCGTTGTGAAATCATTGGAAGGGCCATAGCACGTTGCAACCCAAATCAAACAAGATCAGGGAGCATCAACAGCATAGGCAACGCAACAACGACACCAAAAAATGTTATGGAGCATCTCTGGCACAGAAAAACTCCCAGATAGCGCAGCAACTACCCAAAATATCTGAATGCGATTATTCGTCTGTCAGAAGAGGAAAACCTCCGAGCCATGATTGCCCATAAAGGGAATCAAACAATTAAGGGATAGATCAGACAAATTAAGACATCCGAACCTCTTAGAGCTCAGGAGCATTGTAAATAGGCTATAAATAGCTATAAGTAAGATGTAATACGGGTTCAACTTCTGGAGACTAATGAGACTTTGCTACTCAAGCTTCTCATCTTCATTCATTAGTAATACAAGCTTATTTTGTTGTTATATGTTCAATGTCCATTTTCTCTTCTGTTCTAAGCTTGCACTTGAACAGGTTGTTCATGTTTCTTCTGTATCTAATGCCAGATAAATGTCATCTTATCTCTGCGTTGATAAATTAGATTTGCAAGTTTCTTTTACTGCCTGTGGCTAGCCATTCATATGTGTTCATATATGCATCTTTTGGTACAGTCAGTGTTCTCATTTGCTGCCTGTAGCTAGCCATTCATTTATGTTTATGTATGCATCTGCCAGTATGGTCAGTATTCTCCATCCATTCATTGAATCTACAAACTATTGAACATTAGTGGTCTAAAGCCTTGTAAGCTGAGGGTGTTCATGCATGTCTTGAGTAAAAACATAGTTGAAATGGTTCATGCATGTCCAAACCATCATTTATCCCAATAGTTCAGAGAACAATATTGAAGATTACATGTTACCAGGAATCTCCGATCTACAACCTAGGAGAGTTTCCTAGAGGCTAACAGGTCCCAAAGATAAGCAAATTTCATTTAGCTCTTCGGAGCTTGAAACTACAAGTCACGGAAGTGCTGCCAAAAAACAATAACGGATTCATGCAGAGCCCTTCGTTGCTATAACAGTTTCCATTCAAGTTAGTCTAGATCAAAATGATAGAACATGTCTTCAATGAGATCACAGAAGTGCTCAAATGAGTGCATGGTGTCAATCAGTAGGCTGAGCACCCAACGAAATGGAGATTCGTGAAGTATGTATGCAAGTAGCAAACTAACTTGTTCTTCATAAAACTCATCTTCCTAATAAATCATGAAAATAAAGTTATATAAGTGCTCAGGACAGGCTAGTTTGCCTTCACCATCATACGTGTGAGTGGACAAGAGATCGAACAGCTTCCTCGAGATGGAGACATCTCACGATTCAAAAAACACCTCGGGGGAAGAAGAGTGCAAGGCTCCATGAAAGATATGCAAAGGTTCAAAACTGGATGAGAGGACATTGCTTGTCATCAGGCCCTCCTTCTAGTGCCAGAAATGTTGATGGTGTTGGACCCGCCAACATGTAAAGGGGATCTCCTTGGTAATAAGTCCCAATTATACCTCAGACCGTTTGGTGTAGGAGTCCCAGCGATAGATCGTAAGGTAATGCCTTGATCACGGTGTCACACAGAGGCAAGTAGAATGACTCTATCAGCAGCAAGGGTGTGACTGTTGTAATGAGTCAAGGAAGATGTATGAGAGGTTCCAACACTTCAAAGGGGGAAGGAGGTGAATGTGAGTTCCAAGTTGAAATGAATCAGTCCCAACTCAACTAGGAACACACAACACAAAGGACATGCATAGATTCTAGCGAAGCAGTCCACTCGAATGCGGTAGTCACATCATACAAGGTAAGATAACACGTACAACACTCATGGATCAGTCTGAGACGAGTGTGACAGTTTTTATAGCAAGGTTCAAGTGAAAGGTCGGTTTGATGTCTGGCAAAGCAGTCGGCACGGACGGTGACAAAATTAACAACATATGTAACACATTAACAACAAGATTCATATAATTGCATGTGAATCAGTTCACACACAAGTACGTAAGTTAAACAACACATATCATTAAAGCAACCAGAGCAGTCCAAATACAATAACAACATATGCATGAAAATGTGATGGCTCTTATTATATAAAGAAGTGTAAGTCACAATCATACAATACATCCATGTAAACCTACTAACCCCAATAGTGCAAGACATCACTGGCACTCGGTCCGTTGTGGTGAGACCAAATCTTTGACATGCTTTTGATGGTGAAGCCAATGAGCTAATTCTAAGCTTGGTAGTCCATGATGGTGTGCATGCACCTCGTGATGACATCTTGCTGAAGTGAACTCTTGCTTTCATTGCAAAAGGTGCATTGCTTTGGCCCCTTCATCCAAATCGTCTGCTAACATGTGCATGGTCTTCTTGGGTGCAGTTGAACCGGCAGCACACTGATCCATAGTGTCTGTGTTGATATTCAAGTGTGTGTAGGTGGTCATGCGCATCAACTTGCCGAAGTACCCATTTGGCTCCAGTTGGACTTGCTTCTTGTCTTCGCCTTGGTGAGTGTGTTGAATGGGATGGATTGCATGTGTGTGCACAATGACATACATGTTGTTGAATCCCTTGCATGTGATTAACCACACTACTCACCATGTATGCTCCGTGTTAGCTTCTGGGATGGATCTTTAACTTGTCCAAGCACAGTTTCATCCGTGAGCACATGTTGTGCCCACCGCGGTTCCTGATCCTGCTGCAACTCATTCATTTGTCTACGCAACTTCATGTTCTTCCTGAGTTTCTGCTTCAACACATGCAACTCCTTCTTTGTTCCATCTTCTGCCTTTGCACGATCTTCATGTCGCACCGTCACTCCATAGCCAGAGTCTCAAAAGTTGTTTTCACCATCGATGGATCTACTTGAGCTTGCAACCTTGTTCTGCCTCCTTGTTGTCAACAACCCTCCTCTTGCATTCGTTGCATTTGGTATGTTGTCTTCAGCTGTTGTTCATGATGTTGCTCGTTGTGATGTTGTCGCTTGATGTCCTTGTCTACGAACAACTTGATGTCTTCATGAATAGGCAAGTTCATAGACACTTTATCGACTGCATCCCCAAGCATGCTCTAAACGGTGTCCTTATATATGCTCTCCTAGAAACCATTGTACCTATACTGCTAAGAGGCAGATGAACACTTGCAATACCTGGAGACATGCCAAACACTGATAACAAGAAATCTGTCAGTAAAAAACCAAAATGAACATGAGAACTGACTTGCAACATACCTGGGTAAATGATCATGAAGGTTGTGCAATTTCGGCCGGGAGGTTGAGAGACCAACTGCCGATACTGCTCAAGGCACAGTCTGGGCTACTGGGAGACTGGCTGACTGCTGGAACTATGCAATGCACATTCTAGTCTGATTGTTGACTGCTGGGATTGCGCAATGTGCAATTCCAACTGGGAAGGACTGTTGGCCTAGGGACAAATTTGCGCAATTTCTTAAGCCAAGCAACCATTGTCCTCCAAAAAAGTGCAAAACATTCTTGGAGGCCATTATCGGGTAGGAATGTGCAAATCTGGAGATGAAGGTGAGCCTTCCTTTCTTATTTTGTGCAATGCAGCCTTGGTGAAGGCAAAGCCTGGGCCAAGGTTGGCCCGACTCGCCGATGGGCGACTGAAAGCAAGTATGTCAGTGAATGCATGGTGACACTAAGTGAAAGCATAAGTGATTGAAAGTGCACGAAAAACATGAATTAAAGATTTAGCAAACAGATCAACATGCATGTGGGTGAGGCAATTCGCCGATTGGGTGAACGTCCGTGCAAAATAGTTTCATGCATGCGATAGCAATGAGATAGAAACTAAAACTAAAATAGAGATAGGACAAGCTAATATATATGTAAATGACAGCAAGCATTCAAAGAAATCAAGCAAACAATACTCCTACAAGCGAAAACACAAAAAGCGACAGAAATGCAGCACAAGGCATGGGAAGCGAGCTTACCCCAAAATAGCTGAGATGAGTGTGCCAATTTCTTCTAGATGTGATGTGGGATGTAAAAGCTACAAGGCTAATGTGAGGAATGAGCTCTGCAGCATTCAGTTGATGAGTTTTGATAACACTGAGGTTGTGACGGGCATGCCATGAATCTAGGGGAAGCGACACTTGGTGGAAGGTTTCGGAATTGCTACTTGCATGTAACCTCCAATTGCTAAACATATATCTCTGAAACAAGGGATTCCTTTGCACGCTTCCTTGGGAGAAGCATCCCATGCATGAAAGTCTAATTTTCTTAGTTCTGGAGGGAACTGGTCAAGTCAGCTGCACATGCAAGAGACTGCTCGACTGCTGGAGAAAAATGAGCATTTATGGCTGGGAGCTGGGCTGGCTTCCCAGGAGATTTGTGCAATTTCTGGGCAGAACTATTGACTGCTGCCCATATTTGTGCAAATCCTGGGCTGAACAGCTTGTTGTTGGGAAAATGTGTGCAAATCCTATTGGGAGGGTTGGATGGCAAGATTACGCAATCTTGTAGCCCAGCATGCTGTCAGAGAGGATTTTGCAATTCCTAGAGGGAAGGATGGTTTCCCTCAAGAAATGTGAAATTTTCAAGGGGAATTTTCTCAGCCTACAACTGGACCAAGTCTGAGTGAGCAGCATGTGAGGAGAATGGATCAACTATGATCGACAGGGTGCCTTTATGCAAGGAAAACACTGAAGCTTGAATACTTGACGAAGCAAGACAAAGTGTTGTGTAAGGTTGGTAGGGAGGCTCCAAAATAGGCTGAGGCAAAATTTTGGAGGGTGGTGGTAGCTGCTACAACTTGTCATTATCAATCTTGCAGCTCCTCATCTCAACTTTCAAACTTCTAAAGGTATTCGTACAATCAGAGGAATTTTATTCTAACCTCTTTCCAACAGAATCTTCTTTCCAATAAGCAAACCTAGATGTGGGGTCCACATTGAACTAGAGTCCTAGGAACCTGGGGCTTTAACAATCGAGCACGTCATGGGATGTTTGGATGTGCAATATTTTAGAGGCCCGAATGTGGCCCATGTTATCACTAGAAAATGATCACCTAGCCATTTCTAACTAGGCGAATCAAAATACACCATGTAGGATTGATTTTACAACTGTAAAATCACTTTCACCATGGGAAATAATTTAGTAAACCATTTTTATTAAATTATTTTCTAATTAAAATCAAAAAACCCCATGAGAATAATTGAATAAACCATTATTTATTTAATTTTCTCTAGGAATAATTATTAAATCATTATTCCTTGTCACATTTGACTAAATCTCCTATGAATAATTAAATAAATCACTATTGATTTATTATTCCTTATTTCCATTATTGGAATAATTGCTAAATTGCTATTTAATAATTATTTCAATTTCACACCATTCTTAATCCTCGCAAAATAATTAATAAATGATTTTATTTGTTAATTATTTCTAAATAAATATATTTGACCATTTTGAATATATTTTCCCTCCCCAAAAAATATAATGAAGTATTCCTAACGATTAGATCTTGATTTGGTCAATAAAACTTTACTATTCTCCATTTTCAAGATTAACTCAATACTTTGTTATAAATAGGAGGATTTTTCATTCATTCTTCACCATGATCATTATCATCATCACCATTATCATCTCATTTATTTTGAGCTCTCATTTGAGTTCTTCACATTGTTCTAGGTTTTTCACATATTGAGAGAGAAGATCGATTACTGAAGCGTCAAGGAAATCAAATGATCCATCCCACGGACAGGGATTTGCAAACCCTTTTTTAGATCTCCTTCATCAAGTGTCATCAATAAAAGAACTTATTCATTTTAAAGTCTTACCATTTGGGTTATTGCATTGGATATCTATATTGTTGTTTGCTATTTTGGATCGTATATGTTATTTTTGTTGCAGGTTTTTTCCACTTTTTATTACAGATCTAAAGCGTAAGCAGCCACAAATTGATGTTAGGGTCATTTGTCGCCTAGTGACTTAAGCGGAATTTTTTTGGTACCGTTGTAGCGGCTACAACCACCCTCCAAAATTTTGGCCTGCACCCAATTTGGGAGCCTCCTTTGAGGGTTTGACTTGATGGTTACACACACTCAAGTTCACACTATGAGCTCGTGTGAGTCTTTGCACCCACCTTGCTTGATCATTTCACCCAAGTTCGCATGTTGATGTCAAAGTCATGCTTGCGACCATTTTCTGCCTATACACAAAGTCTTCGCTTCGTGTGTGCCTGTTGTGTTCGCTATGAAAGCATCTGTCGCACTCACACACGGAGTCAAATTCACTGTCATGCAAGCATCATCATGGTTGACCAACGATCAATCACAAGTGTCACGCTTGTTTCTTACACCATCGGTTAGTCATGTTGTGTATGTGTGTATGGATGGTTTGAGTCGGCTCGTCTTCAAGCCATGTAAGTGTGTGTTTTCAAGATCATGTATGCATCTTTCGATCGTTCACACAATCGATTTGTTGAATTTCTAATGACCGTATTCCCCTCTGACAGCCGGACCATCACCCCACTATCAACTCGATTGGCTATCACCCAAAATAGTGCACAAGCACCAAGAAAGTCTTTTCAAGTTGTGTTACTCGCAAGCAATTCAATAAACCTTCATGTTTGGCCACCCGGAGAGTTGGACCTGACAACCACTATGGGACTGACTCCCCTCAAAAATTTTGCAGAGGCTACTAACCTTGCCTGCTCTACTGACTGAAGAAATTGTGTAGATAAGCAGATAGACACCCAGTGCCTATCCCTATCTCCCTCAGGAAATTGCGTAGTTTTTCCAGTTAGTCCTCCTGATAATCGATCGATCGCTCACCCAAAAAATTATGCAGTTTTCATGAGCAGGCCCCCTGCTATCCAGCAGTCTACTCAACTCAAAAATTGCACAAATATGATCAACAGGCTGGCCTCCTAGCCTCAATTCAATTTCTCTTGCCAGTAGCAAACTGCCAATTCCCACCAAGAATCGTGTAGTTTCTGCTGCCAAGCTCCCAACAGCTGACTACCTATTCCCCTTTGGACTTGCGCAGTTTCTATTACCAGTGACCCAGTAACCAGCTACCAATTCCCTCTAGGAATTGTGTAGTTTTGGGTACCAGGCTCCTAGCCAATTCCTCCAAAAAACTGCAAAATTTTTGCCTGTTGATCCTCCATGCAACCTGGCCTATTCCTCCATAAAATTGCACACATTTTGATGTCAAGCCCTTACTGCCCGCTTGTTCCGAAAAATACGTAGATTCTGTCTGCCTTTCCTTCCTACAGCCTAGACTATCCCTCCCAAAATTTGCACAGTTTTTCCTTCCAGCCAAGCCAGACCTTGCAGACAGTCACTGTCGACTTCGATTGCCCATCTTCATCACCTAGTGACTCTTGCACAGTTTTCACCAATAGTAGTCGGAGCCATCATCCCGCCTCCCAACCTTGCTACCTCTCCCAGTCACCTGCATTTGAAATGATCATGTGTCATGGTAAACTAGGAGGTTTTTGGATTTGATGTCGTCTCGTCATGAGCGATTGTAGGTACAGGTACACCAACAAACATGGCGCGATGATGAATGATATGAACGAAGGGAGCACATGTAGGAGGACAAGTTCACTAACAAATGAACAAATGATGCATGCAAAGAGATGTGCTCATGAATGGATGATCATGCAAAGATGTGTTCACAAACGAATGGATGAGAAAACATGCAATATGTGCTCACGAATGGACGAATGGATGAACATGCACCTTTCGTGAACAGATGAGCCTGTCAAGCCTTCCACCATACAAGCAAGAAGCAACATACTGAAGAAACATCAAGCGAACCAATGACCATCAAAGACTCCACGCATTTTTCCATGCGGAGGTGAAGCTGTAACACACCATGAAAACATCCATCACCCAACAGCATTGCAGCACGACATGCACTCTAGTAGTAGCACGAACATACCAACACTATCATGTCGAGTCGTGTCATGAGTCATGCCATCCACATCTCTATTTTGGGCCAAGTTTTCAATTAATGTAATGTAACGTGGAAGTCCAAGAGACCCACTTGTTGTACAAAAAGTCATGTAAAGTTGACAAGTAATGGAAGTAAAATAGTCATGAGGGTAGTCGAACAACCACAAGGATCAGTTTCACCCTTGGCTATAAATACCCCCTCATTTGTACATGCAAAGCACTTTTTTCACCTCATATCCTCCCACATAGCCAAGAGAGTATGTAATCTTTCCTATGAGGAGTAAGTAGTGGATCCAATGCCTCTCACACGGGGTTAGTGATGTATGGTGTAATGATGTGTCTTGGAACTTTCGCTTAATTCAGAAGCCCGCTTGCAGGCCAGCACGTTTTCACACATGTATTGTAATTTTTGTAAGACGAATCTTTAACACTCGTGATGCATGTTTCTTTAACCTGTGTTCTACATTTGAATTATTTCACGTGTTGTAATGCATAATCTGTTAATGGAAATGTGTTGGATATGTTGTTAACGTTATCTCACCTGTATAGACTACTCTCCCGGACACCAAACAGACCTTTCACATGAAACTTGTTGTAAACTGTCGTTGCACTAGTGTGGACTAATTGTTGAGTGTTATATGTGTTATCTTCCTTTGTGTGTTGTGACTTCCGAATCTGTGTGGACTACTCCCCCGGAAGTTGTGTATGTCATTGTGTTATGTGTTCCTAGCAATGTTGGGACTGCTCCCAATCGACCTGGAACTCACTCTCACCCTCTCCCTCAACAGTGAAAGAACCATTGACACAAGTGACACTTACACTCACCAAGAACGTGAAACTCACTTCTCAAAGACAAAGCAAACCACTCTCCTATGCTGACAAGAAAGAGTTGTGGCAAATCCTTAAGATAATGGAAATCGAGCCATCGTACTAGATGGTACTCCCACACCAAGCAGTGTGAGGTCTAGTTGGGACTTCATACCAGGGTGATTCCTTGATGTTGGCGGATCCAGCACCATCAACAAGTACACCTTCCAAGAAATTTCACACTAACAGGCCAGGTCCAAGTGCATTGCAGCAATGCTAGTGCATAGGTCTAGAGGTATGGGACCACAAGTGGAGCTGAGTGAACGATGGCAGGTAATCCCAAAAGTGGGTCAAGCCTAGATTTCACACGTTATGAAGAATGGTTTAGGGATATGGGGTGTAGACCTCAATTTAAGTGATAAATCATAATAATTCACAGATATCCAAAAATACCTATAACATAAAAATGTTGCATTACAGGATATGGGTTGGACCTATGGCCCACGTAGAATGGTGGCATGGCATCTATCTGTTGAGATTGCAACAAGATGATGGAGCTTAGTGAAAAGAGTCGCCTTCACTAAGTGGGCCCGCAGGCTATTTTTGGCGCAAGTCTATTTTTAGACTATGTCTATTTTTAGACATATGGATCATGTCTATGGATTGCAGGTTGTTGTTTATGGATGATTGGTCAAATTGGGAAAAATAGATGGACTTCTATTTTTAGATCACAGCGGAGTGACTGCTCAGTCTAAATATAGAACAGTCAAATATTATTAGCTCATAATAATATTTAGACTATAAACTTTGTCTTATTCTCTTGGAGCACTTCAGGATGAGCTACGGATGTGGTACATGCAGATCCCAGAAGGAAATACGTGGTTACCTATGGGATGACTAATATTTGCATGCAGGACTTCAGTTAGAACTCAAGTGAGTTGAGTTTAGTGGACTGGAGGTGCAGTTGATGGAGTTGTGTTCAGTTTAGCTTTGTTAAACTGGTTGTATTTAGTCTAACTGGCAAATAGACTAGAGATGAGTTGGGTGAATTAGTTATTAATTAATTCACAAGTTATTAACTCATAATACAACTAATGAATACATCAGTTAACTCAGTTGCATGTCAGTGCATGTTCAGTTCAGCAGGGACAGGTGTTAGAGAATCAGATTGCTATCAGTTGTGACTATAGTTGTGCATCAGATCTTGCACAATCAAGGGATTGAGTATGCCAATGAGTTTGCCCACGTATTTTCCCACATTGTAGCTTGTGCTCACGTGCTTTTTCCAAGTAAATACGTGGTTGCCTTGGAATTATCATCAGTTCTTCAGCAGGTATTGAGCAGCGGAGGCAAGCAAGCAACGAAGGAGATTTGAGCCAGTGATTGATTCAGATCTGAGCTGTATTGTGTGTAACAGAGGTGGAGATACTTGTGAGAAGTATTATGTTGTGTAATGTTACATGACTCAATCATTAATATATAGATAGTTGGGGTTTTTAGCGAGATGCTTTCCCCCGGATACATACT
>APFE031541345.1:0-47837 GCA_000404065.3 Pinus taeda | reverse complement strand
AGTTTTTTTTGGTTAGGAGGGTAAAAGGAAGCGAAAGTGTTATAAGGAGGTGATAACTAGAATTATCTCTCTATGCTGACTAGCACCAAGAAGAAAATGAACATCGTTAGGATTAAAACTAACTCTCATGAGCTTCGAAGTGAGACCGGACGGTGGTATACTCCCAAGATTCCCTGGGACGATAAAATTTGTCAGATTTGTAATACTAAGAAGGTGGAAGATGAAACACACTTCCTTTTAGACTACGCGGCTCTTACACCAATCTACTCTCAATTCCCTATCATCAGCCACACCTCCAATCTTCTTGACTTATTAAGCCAGCCCTACTATAGCGATCTTGGAATGCTTATTTCCCTACTCTTTGATCACAAAAACAAGATTTTGAAGAATGAGAATTAGACTCTCTTTTCTTGAGGTCTAATAGACCACATTAGTCTTAGTGGACGTTAATCATCATCATTATCATATATATGTGTGTAACAATTATTTTTTGTGTATTAAAGTATTAATTAACTATATATATAATCTTAGTTTCAAAATATTAATGTCATTATTTTTTTTTTTTTTTTCATTATAAAAAAAATATTTGCAAAAAAAAAACAAAAAATACATATTTGGAAATCCCTTTTAAAAACGAACATTTTAGGATCAATGTTTATACCATCCCTTACCTATAATCATTCCACTATGGGAAATCATTCCCATGGATTTTTTTTGGTGGTTTTACAACAACTGAGGGACATAACTATCTAGTTGTTATAATGGAAAGGTTTAGTATGATGTGCATTCTTATGCCTTGTTAAAAGACCATCAAAGGACAAGAAGCAACAAACATGTTGTTTGGATAAATTTGGGTGCACTTTGGGCTACCAACCAGCATCATGTCATATAAGGATATAATATTTCTCAATGCCTTTTGGACTACACTTTGGAAAAATATGGACACTAAATTGAAGAGAATTACAACAATTCATCCACATACATATGGACAAAGAAAAGTAGTAAGTATGACTTTGGTTCGACTTTTGATGGGTTAAAATTAGAAGCATCTAAGTCTTGGAATGAAAATTTGATTTACATCCAACGCTCCTATAATATAGTAGTTTGTACTTCTACTAGTAAGTTCCCTTTTGAAACTTGCTTTGGGTATTCACCACCTTCCTGCTTGGATGTACTCTGTGGAAAACAAGTGGGAGTGAGGGAAGACATCACAAGAGAAGCAATGGAAGTAGAGAAAAATGTCAAAAGTATTAGCCAAATACATTTGCAAATATAGGAGATGTTGAAGAAGTCATAGGAAAAGTACAAGGCCTAACATGACTAGAATGTAATAGAGAAATTATTCGAAGTGGGAGATAGTGTTTGGTTGATAAGTGAAAAAAGAAAGGTTATAGGGTCCTAGTAAGAATATCAAAGCTCTATGTTATAGTCATTTTAAAGTATTAGAGAAGGGGGGTGATAATTCTTATAGAGTCATTATAACCCCACATATATGCATTTACATAGTAGAGAGAATCTAAAACTTTATCAGCCTTCCATATTGGATTAAGAAATTAGGAGCATATCCTACTTACCATAGAGTACTTAGAGCTATAATCTCAAATAGAATTGGTAGAAGAAACAATTATTCGAAAAAAGTCCAAAACTACTAGAAAAGAGACAGAAGCTCCATGTGTAACCACTGGACACCTAATCCTAAATCAAATGCCCACAAATTGGAGTGAAAAAACTAGTCTTCCAACCTAAAACAATACCCAATCTAGGGCATCCACAAAATTGAAAGCCCATCTTTTTAGATGTTTTGATAGATCTTGAACAATTTTATCCCATCAATCATATACTCTTGTAAATAAATAACAAAGGTGTTGAGAGTATTTATTAATTTCTTGAGATCCAATTGCTTATAGGGATTGGCCATCTCTCCATAGTTTCATGTAATGTCTAGGGATAAAAAAATCATTTTGAAATTTCCTTTGGAGAAGGAAATTGCTTCATAGCAATTTAGTTCTGGTAGTTTCCTGTAATGTCAATATGTCAATAATACGAACAACATTTTCTTAGTTCTGGTAGTTTCCTGTAATGTCAATACGTCAATAATACAAACAACATTTTCTGCAATTATACTACCTTCAATCATCACAAAAGAGATTACTGTAATGTCCACATCAACAGGCAGAAAGCTGTTTAAACTCTACTTCTAAAAGATTGTACCAGATTTAAAAGGCGAACAACTCCAAGATGCAATTGTGGTGGTCATTTGTGGCAGACCTAATTATAAAAAAGTTGACCTTATGATGGTATGCAACAGTTTCCCACATACTATTAATTGGAAAGGACTGCAATTACAAGACTCGAGTTACATCCAGCATCAATTAACGAATCACGGCCTCTTTTGGAACCTACAGTTCTGCATTTTTTTTTCAGAATTTACACAATTGTCCAACAGTTCTGCTATTGATTGATCGGTAATGTTCAGCATACTCCTTGTTGCCCGCACAACAAAAGCAGCATGTCGAAATAAGCCAATGGATGGGACAAAAGGGAAAACCACCATAGCCTGTAAATAACCTGCAGGAACCAGTCGTTTTTAATAAAACATTACTAACTTGAAAACGTTAAACAAATTGACTTGAAAACCCTAAACAAAACATATATTATGATGACCACGGTGGTTAAAGTCCACTGAGATGAAACTTTACTCACCAATCAGTTTGGGTAGAAATGTAATATCATGTTTAACCTTTTTTATTGGATCTAAATTAAATTAAATTAAATTAAATATAAAATTAATAATTAGTAATTATATTTACAATTACAATTATAATTATTGGGTCCAAAGTTCATTCTACAGTTTAGTATGATTTTCATGTGTAAGTATGTAATGTCCTAAAAAATAATAAAAATAAGTTTAGTTAATGTTGACTAATCTTAAATTATATATAACTTAAATCTTATTAATGACTAAGATTAATTATTAAAATATAACTATGTATTTGAATGGATAGTAATTATCTCATGCTTTTAGTAGTTCCTTTATCATATACGTGAATTTGAATGGTTCATAAATTTACCTTCAACAATAAAATTTACCACATTAACATTCCAAATTAAGTAAAATTTTAAACAATTTTACTCTTTACTAAAGTCAATGTCATTTCTTAAATTAAAGGGAAAAGGTTAATTCAACACAAAGAACAAAAATCTTGCTCCAAAATCTTTTAAAATTTCTTTTTGCGTTGAAGATCTCACGTAAACATGTAACATGTAAACATGTAACATGTAACGTAAACATTTAACATGTAATGTTTAACATTTAACATTTTTAATTTAATGACTGCCTTATTTAAAAATCAATCTAATTCTTATTATTATTATATGTATAAACACAATATAAATTAAAAATATAAAGAGTTTAAGAACACTAAAAAGATATGGTAAACAAATAAAAATATAAATAAACTAGAGGTATGGTAAATAAATAAAACCTCTTTTTATACTTACTCAAAAAAAAGTTTTATTTAGGTGAAGCCTCTGGGTCAAATACCACTTTAATACCATGGTTCAAATACCATATTTATAAAAGAGCATGGTAAATAAATAAATATAAAAGAAGTATAAAAAGGTATGGTAAAAAATAAAAATATATCAAATATGATTAAAAATCAACATCTAACTATATACCAAGCCTATGGTCCAAATACTATGGTAAATAAAAGAGGTATGATAAATAAATAACATATCATATATTTACTCCATAATCCACTTTATATTTATGAACACTCAAAAATGAGGTTTTATTTAGGTGAAGCCTATGGGCCAAATTATTATTAATACCATGCAAAAAAATGTAATATTAATATTAAAAGATTATTATTATTATTATTATTATTATTATTATTATTAACTTTGGATTAATACAACATTAAATATGTTATGTTACCAGCCTAGATCCATCTTAACACCAGATCTAAAGGGATCAAATCTCTCGAGGTGCAAACTTATTTTTTGAGTGCAAAACTTGAGGAAAGGTTTGCACCTAAGAGATTTGATCCCGTTGGGCACTTGATAGATCCATGGATCTAGGTTGGTTTCAATGGTGTGCAGTCATACAAAATTTGTTAAACATCTAATTATTTTGATCATTTTAATTATGCTAAATATGTCTAAGATTAATTTGGTCATTTTAATTTAAAATTTTCTTAGTTACCTCAGTTTGTTGAGATGAGAGAGACTGTTAGTAACTTGAATGATGAAAAATGATAAAATACAAATTTTGAGTGCAGAGTGTCAATGTAACAATTTTGATAGATAGAAAATGTGAATACTAAGAATATAATCTATTACATACAATCTTCATTGCAATCAATTTGAAACTATTTTCTTCTACTATTTCTATTATCACACCTATTAGTTTTTCCATGTTCTGGTATCGATCATATGAAAAGAGTAGTTGAAAGCATAGACCATTCAAATATTTAACTCGGTCTATTGTAGTAAAAAACATACCTTGTCTCTTTTCTCTCCAATATTAATAGTAGTTTTCTCCAAAGTAAATTGTTTTGACTTATGGAGTGTTAAACCCAAAATAATTTTTAATGGTAGTTATTTTTTATTACTGCATTCCAATGCAAAGTAATTAACAATGTTGAATGATGGAAAATGACAAACATTTGGGGTAAGCAAACATTTTATATAGGATGAAATTCAAGTATTGTATCTAATGTTGAATAATTTTTATGTGCTTACATTGAGAGAGAGTGTGTGCGTTTTGGGGGTGAGAAGGAGAGACAAGGGAAGATATAGATATAGATAAGGAGGAGAGGGAAGAAGAGAGAGCAAAGACAAGGAGGGAGGAAGAGATAGAGACAAGGGGAGATAGAGATATAGATAAGGAGCAGAGGGAAGAAGAGAAAGCAAAGACAGGGGGGGAGGAGATATATATATGGAGAGAGAAATGAGAGAGAGAGAGAGAGAGAGAGAGAGAGAGAGAAGGGGAATAGAGAGAGATCGAGGGGAAAGGGAAGAAGGGAAAGATAGAGAGATAGATATAGAGAGAGTGTGTGTATGTTTAGGGGGGTTGAGATAGAGAGATAGAGAAGGAGAGACAGTGGGAGATAGAGATATAGATGAAGGAGGTAGAGATGTGCTTACAGTGAAATCAATGCACATTATTAATCTAATTACATTGAAATTAATGTACATCATACATCTTGTTGCATCAAATCAAAAATCAACCTCTACACTAGAATCAATGCATGTAGTGCAAACAATCAAATAGGATTAGAAATCAACATCTATATTGAAATCAATACATCTAGTGAAAGAAATCAAATAGAATTAGAAATCAATATCTATGTTGAAACTAATGCATCTAATGCAAGCAATCAAATATGAGTAGAAATCAACATCTATGTTGAAATCAATGCATCTAGTGTAAGATATTAAATGTGATTAGAAATCGACATCTACGCTGAAATCAATGCATCTAGTGCAAGTGATTAAATAGGATTAGAAATTATTATCTACATTGAAGCCAATGCATCATGTGCAAGCAATCAAATAAGATTAGAAATTAATATATACACTGAAACCAATGCATCTAATGCAAGCAATCAAATATGAGTAGAAATCAACATGTACGCTGAAATCAATGCATCTAGTGTAAGGTATTAAATATGACTAGAAATCGACATCGACATTGAAATCAATGCATCTAGTGCAAGCGATCAAATAGGATTAGAAATCAACAACTACATTGAAATCAATACATCTATTTTAGTGAAAATATAAAATATTCATGATTTTCTAGATCTAACTTCTATGTCTGTATTTGTCTTTGTGAGACTCTTTCTTCTTCCCTCTCTCTCCACCTTCCATTCTGTGTCTATCTCCCTTCTCCTCTCCTTCTCTCTCTTCCCCTCCCTCTCTCCCCCGTCTCACTCTACCTGCCTCTCCCTAACTTTCTCTAACTTCCTCTTCTTCCTCGCTCCCCTTGCCATCTATATTTATACCTCCCTCCATCTCTCCTTATTTGTCTCTCTATCTCAACTCCCTAAACACATTCCACGCTCTATCTCTCTCTCCCCATATTATATATCTATCTATCTCTCCCTCTTCCTTTCCCTCTCTATCTCTTCCCCTTCTCTCTCTTTCTCTCTCTCTCTCTCTCTCTCTCACTGACTCTCCATCTCTCCCTTGCCACTCCCTCTCCACCTTTCTCTCTCTATGTCTTTCTTCCCCTTCTAACTCCATTTCTCTCTCTCACTCTCTCTCTCCTCTCTCTTTTTCCTTCCTCTCTCTCCCAACTCCCTCTATCTCTGCCCTGATCATACACACACTCTTTCACCACCCTACAACTCTATCACTATCTCCCTCCCTCTCTCCTTCTCTCTCTCCCCCTCTCCCCCCCCTCCATATATATGTTTCCCTGTCTCTCTCTTCCCCTTATTTCCCTATCTTTATCCTCTCCTTTTCTCTCTCTTCCCCTGTCTCCTCTCTCCCTCATTCCATCTTCATATCTCCCTTGTCACTCCCTCTCTTTGTGGAGAGTGAGAAGTGGAGAGAGAGAGGGAGTGACAAGGGAGAGATGGAGAGAGAGTGTGTATGTTTGGGGTAAGATAAATATACAAAGAAGGAGAGATGGAGAGAAGGGGGGAGAAAATGAGAGAGAAGGATGTTGAAAATTGGCAACAAGAAATTGCTAAAAACAGAAGTGCTAAAAATAGCAGTTTGGGCATCAGTGCTAGATTGGGGAACAAGGAATGAAAAATGGAAGTGCTAAAAATAGAAGTTCTATTTTTAGCAGTTCAAGTTGGATTCCTATTTTTAAACAGTCCCTAGTTTAAAATAGGAAGTAAAATTCAAATTTGGTCTTACCAACAATTTGAATATTAATTAATTAATTCTCCATGAGTTAATTATTTAAGGAAAGTCAAACTTGAAGTCTTTGTGAGAACATGCAATAATTTCTCTACTAATTGGGGAATGTGTCTTTGATTTGCTCCAATGATTAAGGAATTAAGGATGAGTTCTATATTGAGAGGATTAGTTGACTTAGTTTAACTTAGTCAAGTTCAGTTAGATTAATTTAACAAGTTGTTAAATTGATGAGATACAGTTTGTTGATGTTTGCATGCATGTCACAACTATTATTTTTAGATAACTGAGTATTCTCTTATGGATAACTGATGCATGTCAGTTCAGACAGAGACCCAGTTGAGATCAGATGAGGGACAGTGTACTATCAGATGCTAGGATATTCCTAGTGAATATTCCTTGCATGAGGAAGGAATCTTCTTCCTTATATGACTACGTAGTTGGACCTGAGGTGACAGCAGGTATGATTTGGGCCAATTCACACATGTTATGTAATTGGACCCCAATCAAAATTATGCAAGGAAATAGGGTCTTGGAGGATTTGTAGAACCTATATATTCAGGCCTAGATAGTCCATGAGCTGCATCATCAGAGTACATAGAGAGCAGGATAGCTTTTGAGCTGATTCTTTTTGTATGTTGTTGAGGATTTCCACTTGATTAATAATACAGAGATGGGGTTTTAGGTTGGTGCTTTCCCTAGATTATACCTTCTGTTTTATGGTTGATTACTTCTCATTCTCAGTTATATCTATTCATGCTTGATGTTGCTCATGTTCAATTAAGTTTTTGCTAAGTTTATGGTAGATGTAGATCTAGTATTATGCTTTAGTACATTGCATATATCAGTTGGATTTGTAGGTGAAATTTCTACATGATATCAATGAGCTCGCTGATTTGTAGAGAAAATTCTACATGGTATCAAAGCACAGGTGATCAAGGAAGAAAAATATAAAAGAAGGGAGAAGTTGAAGTTTGTGGTTTCTGAATATTGAATTGAGTTCTTATCACATCTATTTCACCGATGGTGTTCTATGGTTTGAGACTCAAATATGCCCTTCATGGCAGTTCAAATTATATAGCCTGGAAGGATCACATGGAGGCAGTATTAGAAGATAATGGTCTAAATGACTTCAATGATTAAGAAGTCCAAAAGCCAACTGATGCTACTCAACTGGCAAAATGGAAGAGGTGTGTGGCTAGAGCTAGGAGAATCCTCTTGGAGGGAGTTCGAGATCACATTGTCTTGAGCCTCCATGGGAAGGAGACTCTGTTTTCGATGTGGAAAACATTGAAAGATATTTATCATAATAGTAGTGATCAGAGGAAGCTGGCACTGAAGGACAAAATTCGAAAGATCAAGTGTGAAAAGGGTGACACGATCTCTATGTATCTGAACAAGCTCACCTCATGCAGGGATGAGCTTGGAAGTTTAGGGATCGTGATATCTGATGATGACATGGTGAGTCTAGCACTCCTTGGCCTTCTTAAGAGTTGGTACAGCTACCAGGACTCAGTTAATGGAAGGGAGAAACTGCCAGATTGGGAACGACTATGGTTAGATTTGATGCAGGAGGAGATCAGAGGAGCACCAGAGACGGTTCTTCATCCATGGAGGATGAAGAGAACTGTGCCTTAGCGAGTAAGGCAAAGAAGGGGAAGGAGAAGGTTTCTCTTTCCAAATCTAGTTCTTCCCATGGTGGGAAGAAGGTTGACAAATCGAAAGTGCGATGCTTTTGTTGTCATGAGGTGGGCCATTTTGTTACAAGTTGTCCACAGAGGAAATCCAAGAAGGGATCTGGGGAAGGATCTCAAGGTGAGGCACTTGCTTCATAGTTCGAGTTGGATTTCACACTCTTCACATGCATGGTTTCATCCATGGGGGAAAGTGGTTGGTTTCTTGACAGTGGAGCTTCTTTCCACATGACCGGTGACAAGAGTTTGTTCAGTACTTTGGAGGAGAAATATCTCCAGATACTCATAGCGATGGGTAATGATGAAAAGTATAGTGTCTCAAGTGTAGGCACGGTTATTTTTTAGAGGGAGCATGGAATTCGCCTTACCTTGACAGATGTCAAGTATGTACCAGGATTGAAGAGAAACTTAGTGTCGATCGCGATGCTAGAAGACAAAAGCTATGATGTAGTCTTCAGTACGGGAAAGGTTTTCCTTAGACACATCATCACTAGACAGGTGAAGCAGATTGATTTGCGAGTCAAGGACTTGTATGCTCTTGAGGTTCAAGATGCATGCAAAGCCTTGGGCAGCAAGGCAAATAATGGAGACTTGGTGGTTGAGAGGGAGATTATATTACCTCTCAACATGCAGTGCCAGAAGAAGTCTCAGACGATTATGGAGGAGCCACAATTGGTGCAACAACTTCAGGAGGTTATGGAGCAGCCATAGCAGGGGAAGCTGAGAGGAGATTGAGTAGAGACATCTACTCTTGCAGAGACCTCCAGTAGGGGGAAACTTCGAGCCAGGTGGGCAGAGGGATCACATGTAGTCATACCTCCAGGTAGGAGGTGGGGTGATGTGGAGTGATCATCCCAAGGAGGAGGAGCAGGATCCTTGAGGTACCCAACCTCTTGGATGAGACCTTGCTACGAAAGCCCCAACATGGAGTAGTAGGAACTGACTGATTAGGTAGAGACAGATGCGGATGGAGCGGCAAAGAGAGCTATAGTGCAGGGAATCCCAAGACAGCACAGAGCATGTAGGCTGCAGCAATGCGAGAGGCACAAGTGTGTTTCATAGTGCAGGGTAGCACAGAGAAGGGTGCAACGGTACGAGATGCATGGAGATGTTGGAGTAGTGCAGAGGTTAGAGTGGGAGCACTTGTCAGTAGTAGGTAGAGCTTCAGCATTAGAGTATGTTTCTAGCCCAACAAAGAGGGCAGTTGGGAGTTTTTTTGTTTCGAGAGTTGTTGGAGCAACCACATTTGGTAGATGTGTTGCATGTAGAACATTCTAGAGGTACAGGATCAGGTTCAAGAGGAAGCCTTTCTTGTTGAGAGGGAGTGTTGAAAATTGGAAACAAGAAATTGCTAAAACTAACAGTTTGGGCATCAGTGTTAGATTGGGCAACAGGAAATGAAAAATGGAAGTGCTAAAAATAGAAGTTTAATTTTTAGCATTTCAAGTTGGATTCCTATTTTTAGACAGTCCTTGGTCTAAAATAGCAAGTAAAATTCGAATTTGGTCTTACCAATAGTTTGAAAATTAATTAATTAATTCTCCATGAGTTAATTAGTTAAGGAAAATCAAACTTGAAGTCTTTGTGAGAACATGCAATTATTTCTCCACTGATTGGGGAATGAGTCCTTGATTTGCTCCACTGATTGAGGAATTAAGGACGAGTTCTATATTGAGAGGATCAGTTGACTTAGTTTAACTTAGTCAAGTTTAGTTAGATTAATTTAACGAGTTGTTTAATTAATGAGATACAGTTTGTTGATGCTTGCATGTATGTGATAACTGTTATTTTTAGATAACTGAGTATTCTCTCATGTATAACTGATGCATGTCAGTTTAGACAAAGATCCAGTTGAGATCAGATGAGGGACAATGTACTATCAGATGCTAGGATATTCCTAGTGAATATTCCTTGCATGAGGAAGGAATCTTCCTTCTATGACTGCGTAGTTGGACCTGAGGTGACCATAGGCATGATTTGGGCCAATTTCACACATGTTATGTAATTAGACCCCAATAAAAATTACACAAGGAAATAGGGGCTTAGAGGACTTGTAGAACCTATATATTCAGGCCTAGATATTCCATGAGCTACATCATCGGAGTACAGAGAGAGTAGGATAGCTTTTGAGCTAATTCTTTTTGTATGTTGTTGAGGATTTCCACTTGATTGATAAAACAGAGATGGGGTTTTAGGCTAGTGCTTTCCCCAGGTTATATCTTCTGTGTTATGGTTGATTACTTCTCATTCTCAGTTATATCTGTTCATGCTTGATGTTGCTCATGTTCAATTAAGCTTCTGCTAAGTTTATGGTAGATGTAGATCTAGTATTATGCTTTAGTACATTGCATATATCAGTTGGATCTGCAGGTGAAATTTCCACATGATATCAGTGAACTAGCTTATTTGTAGAGAAAATTCTACAAAGGAGAGAGGGAGGGATATAGTAACAAAGTTGGAGGGTAAAGAGAGAGAGAGAGAGAGGTGGGAGAGAAAGGAGAGAGAGGAAGGAAGAGAGTGGATGTGAGAGAGTGGAGAGAGAGAGGGAAAGAGAGATGAAGTTAGAGGGGGAGAGAGACGAAGGTAAGAAGAAATACATAGAGAGAGAAAGGTGGAGAGAGAGAGGGAGTGATAAGGAAGATGGAGAGAGAGGGAGAGAGGAAAACAGGAGGAAAGAGAGAGAAGTAGGGGAGAGGGAGAGAAGGGGATGTGAGAGAGAGAGAGGGAGAGGGAGAGAGGAGGGAGGGATAAATAAATAGATTGGAGAAAAAGAGTGTATGTTTTGGGGGTGATATAGAGAGACAAAGGGAGATAGAAATAGTGATGGAAGGTGAAGAGAGGGAAGAAGAGAGAGATCGAGAGAGGGAGGTACATATAGATTCATAAATATGTAGTGAGAGAGTGTGTGTGTTTGGGGGGATGAGATAGAGAGACAAAGAATCAGAGATGGAGGGAGATATAGGTATAGATGGAGCGGGGAGAAAGCAAAGAAGATTTCTTGCACTAGATGCTTTGATTTCAGTGTAGATGGAGATTTCTAATCATATCTGATCACTTGCACTAGATGCATTAATTTTAGTGTAGATGTTGATTTCTAATGATATTTGATTGCTTGCATTAGATGCAATGATTTAAATGTAGATGATTTATAATCCTATTTGATTACTTACACTAAATGCATATATTTTAGTGTAGATGGTGATTCCTAATCCTATTTGATTACTTGCACTAGATGCATTGATTTCAATGTAGATGTTAATTTCTAATTATATTTGATTGCTTGCACTAGATGCGTTGATTTCAATGTAAATGATCTCTAATTATATTTGATTACTTTCACAAAATGCATTGATTTTAGTGTAGATGGTGATTTCTAATCCTATCTTATTGCTTGCATTAAATGCATTGATTTTATTGTAGATGGTGATTTCTAATCCTATTTGATTGCTTGCACTAAATGCATTGATTTCAGTGTAGATGTTGGTTTCTAATTCTATAAGCTTACTTGCATGAGATGCATTGATTTGAGTGTAGATATTTATTTTTAATGTTATTTGATTGTTTGCATTAGATGCATTGATTTCAGCGTAGAAGTTGTTTTCTAATATTATTTGATTGTTTGCATTAGATGCATTGATTTTAGTGTAGATGTTGGTTTCTGATTTGGTATAATTGGATGTATGATGTTATATTAATTTTAAAGTGATTGGATTAACAATGTGCATTGATTTCAGTGTAAGCACAAAAACTAATTGGCAATGTACATTGATTTTTGTGTTATAGTAATTCAAATTATTAGTATTGGAGAGCAAGAGAGACAAGGTATGATATTTACTACAACAACTCAAGCTAAAGATTTAAATGGTTTACAATCTCAACTGTCATTTTCATATAATCAATATGAAAAGATGACAAAATTAATAAGGGTGACAATAAGAATAGTAGAAAAAAATAGTTTGAGATTGATCACAATAAAGACTAATTGTAATTGACTACATTCTTATTATTCACATTTTCTATTATTCAACACTATTACTTTGTCAGTTTGCATTCAAAATTTTTATTTCATCATTTTTCATCATTAAAGTTATTAACAATATTTATCATCTCAACAAATTGTGCTAACTAAGAAAATTTAAAATTAAAATAATCTCAGACATATTTAGCATATTTAAAACGATTATATTAATATTAGATGTATTTACATATTATTGATAAAATTAATCATATCTTCGATAGATTTTCCTTGGTCGCACATGACTGAAACCAACCTAGATCCATCTTAACTCTGAATCTATCAAGTGCCGAGAAGAATCAAATCTCTCAAGGTGCAAACATTTCCTCAAGTTTTTCACTCAAAAAAGAGGCTTTCACCTCGAGAGATTTCATCCCTCACGACGCTTGATAGATCCGGAGTTAAGATGGATCTAGGCTGGTTAATTATAATTAATAATTAAACTATTTTAAATTCATTTTAACTCTGAATCTACCAAGCACCGAGAGTGATCAAATCTCTTTAGATACAAACCTCTTTTATAATAAAAAGAGAGTTGATCCCTCTCAACGCTTGATAGATCCTTAATTAAATGGATCTAAACTAGCCTTTTTTATTCCAACAAAAAAACACTTTCATTATGATAAATAAAGAAAGTACAATCATCAAATTAGGATTACATTTCTGGATCTAAATTCTCATAATAGTTTTGATAGTATTGATCACAAATTACATTTAGAGATAAAAAATAAGCAAAATTCAAAAGGAATAGTGACAAAAGCTTAAATGTTGCAGCCTTGATGATCGACATCGAAATGAACCTTGTCTCTCATAGCTTGACGTGACCAAACTCTAGCATATTTCCATGGGTGAAGGAATGATAGTGTATCGTGCTCGATGTCGAGTTGCAACCAGACTTTGAGAGTTTGTCAACCTTGTTGTTTTGAATCATGTAGATATAACAAATGGAGATATTGCGGAAAACACAAAACAGGGCCCTGATTCTTTTTTCCAGTTGGAAAGTTACGTAGACTCTAGATTGCATTTACCATTGGCCCACTCAATGATGTATTTGGAGTCACCATAAATGGCGATGTCCCTAAGGCCAAGCCAATTTGCACAAAACAAGACACCCCAAAGTGATAGAAGTATTTCCCTAGTGTTGGAACCTTTTCCGCTGCACCAATGAAATTTGTAGAATTGCTAAAGGCCAAAGTGAACGGACATACCACTACCACAAATGCCAAAAGATGAAGCGTCATCAAAAAATCCCACAAGGAAGGCATTCCAAAGAATTCGAGGAGGAGGGGTGTTTTTAATGCTCCGGGAAAAAGGTGGAGAGAATTCCATGTAATAGTGCGAGATCTTACAGCAGATCTACCCAATGTTTATCTGTACTTGTTCAAATATAAGAGCATTTTTGGCCCACCAGATGCCCCAAAGAACAAAGAAAGGTAATGTCCTTTGCAACTTATGATCCACAATCCACTGGCTAAGGCAAGATAAGGTATCAGACCTATCCATATTTTCTTGAATGTTCAGTATATAAAGCACCCCAAACGAGGCTAAGGATAGAAAGGGGAAGAGTAGAAAAATATTGTTTATGTCTTCGCCATTTGATAGACAGAGACCATATCTGCTCTGGCCTTGCAAGCCACACTTAATGAGATTTTCCTAGGTCAATATACGGTTGTGAGCTACCAACCAATAAAATCACTTGATTTTAAGAGGCATGTTCCATTTCCAAGACTGTGATAGCCAAGTGAAGTGAGGGGAAGATCCACCAAGCACATTAGAAGCATCTAAGTCTTGGGATGAAAATTTGATTTACATCCAACACTCCTATAATAGAGTAGTTTGTACTTCTACTAGTAAGTTCCCTTTTGTACTTCTACTAGTAAGTTCCCTTTTGAAACTTGCTTTGGGTATTCACCACCTTACTCCTTGGATGTAGTATGTGGAAAATAAGTGGGAGTGAGGGAAGACATCACAAGAGAAGCAATGGAAGTAGAAAAAAATGTCAAAAGTATTAGCCAAATACATTTGCAAATATAGGAGATGTTGAAGAAGTCATAGGAAAAGTACAAGGCCTAACATGACTAGAATGTAATTGAGAAATTATTCGAAGTGGGAGATAGAGTTTGGTTGATAAGTGAAAAAGGAAAGGTTATAGGGTCCTAGTAAGAATATTAAAGCTCTATGTTATAGTCATTTTAAAGTATTAGAGAAGGGGGGTGATAATTCCTATAGAGTCATTATACCCTACATATATGCATTTACTTAGTAAAGAGAATCTAAAACTCTATCAGCCTTCCATGTTGGATTAAGAAATTATGAGCATATCCTACTTACCATAGGGTACTTATAGCTAGAATCTCAAACAGAATTGGTAGAAGAAACAATTTTGCAAAGAAAATCCAAAACTACTAGAAAGGAGAGACATGAGCTCTATGTGTAACCACTAAACACCTAATCCTAAATCAAATGCCTAAATCAAATGCCCACAAATTAGAGAAAGTGAAAAAACTAGTCTTCCAACCTAAAACAATACCGGATCTAGGGCATCCACAAAATTGAAAGCCCATCCTTTTAGATGTTTTGATAGATCTTGAACAATTTTATCCCATCTATCATATACTCTTGTAAATAAATAACAAAGGTGTTCAGAGTATTTATTAATTTCTTGAGATCCAATTGCTTATAGGGATCGGCCATTTCTCCATAGTTTCCTGTAATGTCTAGAGATAAAAAAATCATTTTGAAATTTCCTTTGGAGAAGGAATATATATATATATATGGAAAGAAATTGCTTCATAGCAATTTAGTTCTAGTAGTTTCCTGTAATGTGAATATGTCAATAATACCAACAACATTTTCTTAGTTCTGGTAGTTTCCTGTAATGTCAATACGTCAATAATACAAACAACGTTTTCTGCAATTATATACTACCTTCAATCATCACAAAAGAGATTACTGTAATGTCCACATCAACAGGCAGGAAGCTGTTTAAATTCTACTTCTAAAAGATTGTAGCAGATTTAAAAGGCGAACAACTCCAAGATGCAATTGTCGTGGTCACTTGTGGCAGACCTAATTATAAAAAAGTTGACCTTATGATGGAATGCAACAGTTTCCCACATACTATTAATTGGAAAGGACTGGAATTACAAGACTCGAGTTACATCCAGCATCAATTAACGAATCACGGCCTCTTTTGGAATTGATCGGTAATGTTCAACATACTCCTTGTTGCCCGCACAACAAAAAGCAGCATGTCGAAATAAGCCAATGGATGGGACAAAAGGGAAAACCACCATAGCCTGTAAATAACCTGCAGGAACCAGTCGTTTTTAATAAAACATTACTAACTTGAAAACGTTAAAGAAATTGACTTGAAAACCCAAACATATATTATGATGGACACGGTGGTTGGTGGTTAACGTCCACTGAGATGAAACTTTACCCACCAATCAGTTTGGGCAGAAATGTAATATCATGTTTAACATTTTTTATTGGATCAAAATTAAATTAAATTAAATATAAAATTAATAATTAATAATATATATTTACAATTATAATTATAATTAATTATAATTATTGGGTCGAAAGGTTCATTCTACAGTTTAGTATGACCTTCATGTGTAAATATGTAATGTCCTAAAAAATAATAAAAATAAGTTTAGTTAATGTTGACTAATCTTAAATTATATATAACTTAAATCTTATTAATGATTAAGATTAATTATTAAAATATAACTATGTATTTGAATGGATAGTAAATTATCTCATGTTTTTAATAGTTCCTTTATCATATACCTGAATTTGAATGGTTCATAAATTTACTTTCAACAATAAAATTTACCACATTAACATTTCAAATTAAGTAAAATTTTAAACAATTTTACTCTTTACTAAAGTCAATGTCATTTCTTAAATTAAAGGGAAAAGGTTAATTCAACACAAAGAACAAAAATCTTGCTCCAAAATCTTTTAAAATTTCTTTTTCGGTTGAAGATCTCATGTAAACATGTAACATGTAACGTAAACATTTAACATGTAATGTATAACGTTTAACATGTAATGTATAACATTTAACATTTTTAATTTAATGTCTGCTCTATTTAAAAATAAATCTAATTGTTGTATTGAGGCTTTTGGGATCCATATTAAGTTTATGAGAGACTTTTCGGCGTAAATCACAAGATATTTCATTTGTCGATGTGTTTCGAACCCGACTAGTGTGGTTCATCATGACAAGTTGAATGAGCAAATTATACTTTTCATGTTAAATAGATAGAGAAGACACTCCAACGGGTGAATTCTTAGACCAGGTAACTGCTATATAGATAATGGCTAGATTTGGTATGACCATTATATAATTAAAAATATAACCTAGGTAAGTTAGATTCTTATTAAAATAAGAGTAAATGGATACTTTTTAACCAATTATAATTATGATTATATGTTTTAAAAATAAATTATAACCTAAAATAATTTGGGTTAATAGTTAGTTATAAAAATTATTATTAAATATATAAATATGCATAAATATCCATATATAATATTATTCACTTGTAAGTCTAATTTTTTTTTTCTTTTTTTTTACAAAAACGGTTATGGGATTTTATTAACTGATTCGCAAAGAGCCACAAATTCGGTTACAAAAAGAGAGGCAAATTTCTTCATGTCTCTCCAACAAGATGAACATAGTGCCTACACTTATTAGGCTCCTCTTTTTACATTTTATGTAGTGGATTTTTGCTACTGAGTTCCCGAGCTTAAAAATACAAACAAACTATTTCAATAATATGCAGTAAAACATGGCTCTTTAGGGGATTGGGTCCCAAAAGATTTCATTATCTCTAAGAATAGTTCCAACAACTAACTGGATTGCCTTGTTTGCCTCAATGTCTGCTTCTTTGTTGTTTGTTCTCAAAACATGAAAGTATTTCAATTTCAGGGACTTTGCCATGTCTTTAATCCTTGTAATTATCCTTGCAAGTTGTAGGTCCGCTGGATTAGAAATGGTCACCACTGCTTTGATGATAAATTGGGAATCACCAAAGACATTTTCCTCCTTGATGCCCAGCTCTTTGAGAAGTTTGATTCCTTGAAAAAGGGCCATCACTTTAGCTTGTATGCTTGAGGAATGGCCTAATCCCCAGGCAAATCTGTGCGGAGATGTTTCATCTGGTTTTATGATGAGCCCTCCGGCTCCAGCAATTTCTGGATTTCCTTTGGCTGCCCCATCAAAGAACAGAGAGGGAAGTATTTGTTTGGACAGCCAGGATTGAAAATCTTCTTCGTTTTTCCTGATTTTCTAGTCTTTGAGAGAAGTAGATGTGCTTTTCGATTTTTTAAATTTGAAATTGAGGATTCCTCCCAAATCAATGTCCTGCTGGCTTAGATTTGTATCATCTCCTTTGTCTCCCAGCCACTCAACTAGCTGACATTTCACTGAATTGGAAACTATTCTGAAGTCATGTTCCTTATTTCGAAATATCCTTCTATTCCTTTTGAGTCAGACTTGCCAACTGATGAATTTAGGCAGAGCACTCCAAGCTGCCCTGATTGTTTCATTTTTTAGATTTGGGCCTAGATATCTAGCCATCCAGCTCACAAACAGGTCCGGAACAGAGGAAGGGAGGATGAAATTATAATTCCATGGACCAAGAAGCTCCTGCCAGATGAAAACTATGAATTGGCACTCTATCATGAGGTGAAGGGCAGATTCCAAGCTTTCCTTACAAAGCGAGCATCTTGAAGGTCCAGAGATGCCCCTTTTCAGTAGCCTGTCATTAGTTAGAATCTTTTGGTGGCAAAGAAGCCAGCAGAAGCGATCGACCTTTGGAATTGAAAGGAGATTCCAAATGCTTGCCCAGGGAGCTAGATTGGGGGGCACGTGAGGCTGCTCCAGGCACTTAGCGTAGCCCTGAGCCACCATGTAACCTACCAGATTCAAGCCCCAACCTCTCATGTCCTGTCTGCATGCATGAATTGGATCCAACTCGTGCATCATCGTGGTGAACATTGCCAGATCAGTTTGTAAGGCGGGTGGAACTGAGAGCTGTTTCCAGCCCGTCCACACGTCACCATTCCAATTCGAGAGGTCCCATAGCATGTTGATGCTAGCCTTTGTCATCCATCGTTTCAACTCTGTCATGGATCCCAAGTCTGTCAACGGGGGTCTATTTAGAATTTTTTCATTCCACAGGTTAATGTGTTTCCCATTTCCTGGAATCCAAAAGGAATGGTTTCTTATCAGAGAGCCAATTTGGCTACTGATCATGCTGAAAGGGGTTCTGAATTGATTTTTGGGCTGATCCAGGCATCTCATTCTCGATCCTCTGAAGTATTTCCTCCACAGTGCAAATTGGACCCAACCTGGATTTGGAGCTATGATTTTCCAAATCAATTTGGCTCCCATGGCTAATTTTTGAACACTGAGGTCTTTGAAGTTCAGTCCTCCCTCCTGAATCAGTCTGGTGACAATTTCCCAGTTGACTAGGGGAATCCTCTTCTCATTTTGTTTACCTCCTTTCCAGAAAAAATTTCTTATTAGCTCCTCCATCTTTTTAATGATTCCCACAGGCACCAAGAGAACAAAGAATTTGAATAGCGGAAGGCTGCTAAGCACTGCTTTAATGAGCACTGATTTTCCGGCAATGTTGAGCCAGGAGGATCCCCAAGCCTGCATTTTTGCTTTGAATTTGTCTATCTGGGGATACCAATCTTTGCTCAAGGCCCTCTTGTGAAAGATGGGCAGCCCAAGATATTTAAATGAGGACCAAGATGTAGAGGCTGCAAAGCCTAGACATCTGGCAATGGAGCTTGCAATTGAAGCAGGTATATTACAATAGTAGATATGGCATTTGCCATTATTTAATACGCAGCCCGAAGCCTTACAATAGTCTTCTAGCACTTCTTTAAATTTAATTGTTGAATGTGGATTTGCAGCCCCCAGCAGCAAGGTATCATCAGCGAAGAGGGTGTGGTTGGTGCTCTTTACCCCTCTTGCAATGCACGGGCCAGTGATGTCTTGATCTTGCTGTTTTTTTTTCTAAATAGAAGCTGAGGACAGAATCCTGTAGCACAAATAGGAGGGGTGAGAGCGGACACCCCTGCCTCAGCCCTCTAGAGGCTTTGAAAAACTTAGCAGCCCTACCGTTCACTATGGGGGAAATCCAAGGTTCCGAAATACAGGCTCTAATCCACTTGATGAAATTTTGACCGAACCCTAGTTTGTGCAACACATGAAATAAAAAACTATGTCTAACACGATCAAAAGCATTTGCTAGATCTAGTTTAATAACCATACCTTTTTCCTTTTGGTGAAGGCTGGAGTGAATTTCCTTTTGGACTAGAACGAAGTTGTCCACAAGATGCCTACCATGAATAAATCCACCTTAGTTCTCTGCGATGATTTTGGGGAGAATTTTCTTCAACCTGTTAGCTATCACTTTGGTTATCAGTTTGTACCCAATATTGCATAAGAAGATTGGGCGAAATCTGCTAAAAGAATTTGCACATTTTTCTTTAGGGATGAGGGCGAGAAAAGTTGAATTTGTGTAGCCTCCAATTTTCTTACATTCTTGGGATTTCTAGATCATTTTGAGGAACTCCTTCTCAAAAATCTGCCAACAGGTCTAGAGGAATCTAGGAGTAAAACTATCCGGTCCGGGGGCTTTATTGGGGTCCATTGCAAAGAGGGCCTCCCTAACTTCATTTTGGGTGATTTTGTCTTCAAGTGCCTGGTTCATTCTGGAAGTGATAAGGCTGGGGACAGTGTCCAATAGAATATCGTTTTGACTAGTCTCTATGTCTTCCCTATACAGCTTCTCAAAATGCTCTGAGGCTGCCTTTTTTATGCTGGCAAAATCCTTCAGGGTGTAGTTATTTTCTTTTATCTCAGAGATGGAATTGCGACCTTTCCTGGCTTGGGCTTGTTTATGGAAAAAGGAGGAGTTTCTATCGCCAGATTTGAGCCAAAGACTCTTGTACTTGAGCCTCCAGTATTATTCTTCTACCAGAAAGGCCTTGTGTAAATTTTGCTGAAGCTGGGCCTCCTTTTCCAATTCCTCTTTAGTAATTTCAGCTGCTTCTAGATGGAGATGTTGATTTTCTAGAGTGCTTTGCATTTTTTTCCTTTTAGCAACAGGGTTGGGAAAGGTCTTAGCCCAATTTTTCAGCATGGCTTTTACCCTTCTAAGTTTTTCCTCCCAAACAAAAAGAGTGGAGCCCTTGACTCGATCTTTCCAGCAGTCTCTGACCTTTTCCATGAAGTCTGCCTCTTTGGTCCAGAGTGAGCTAAATCTGAAAGGTATAGGCCCCAAATCCTTGGGGGTCAGGAGCTCTAGGCTAATGGGCTTGTGATTTGAAACACTACTGTGAAGAATGCACATTCTAGCCTCTAATCCAAGAAGTAGGAAGGAGCTTTGAACCAAGAATCTATCAAGTCTTGCCGCTATGTAACCCGAACCAACTCTCTTATTTGACCAAGTGAACTTACCAGTAATCGGCTTAATGTCTATTAGATCCCAATCTTGCATGAGGTCTTCCACTAATTCTCTTGCCGAATCCCTGACGATATTGCCTCCTCTTTTTTCTAACTAGAGGAGGGTGAGGTTGAGATCTCCGGCTATGATTATATTTTCCAGATTCTCTAGATCTGCCAGGCTTTTTATGGAATCCCAACATATTATTTTCTCACCTGCATTGTTAGGAGCATATACATTAAACAGGCAAATAATTTCCTTAGATTCTAAATGCTGCACTTTTAAAAAAATCCAATGAGTATTCACGGACTCAAAGATTAATGAGAACTTATTAGGATTCCAGAGCAACCCAAGTCCTCCCGAAGCTCCATGGGTAGAGGTTGCATGCACTCCATCTTTATTCCAAATTTTTTTGCTTGTTTGGAGGAAGGCTGAGTCCTCCAATTTAGTCTTCTGGATGAGAAGGATGTCCAAGGCTTCCAGTCTTATTAAACTTTTGATTTCTTTTTCCTTGGCTTTGGAGCCCAATCCCCTACAATTCCAGGAGACTATCTTCATCATTTATTTTTGCTAGAGTGGGTTCCTTTGGAACCCTGGGCTTGATTCCTCATCGTCTTCGGGGTTTTTTCCAGTAGTTTCTCAAGTGTTGGATGACTGCCCTGAAGTTTGTCTTTGTAGGTTTCCTGCTCTCTCTTTTCCTTTGCAGACTTGCGTCCTCTTATGGATCTTCTGGGAGATGATTGTGAGTCTCCTATTTCTCCTTCTTCCTCTAATTCCTCTAATTCTTGTGTTTCCTCCTCTTCTTCTGAAATCTTCCCTTTGGATCTCTTTGTTGCACTTTTGGATGAGGGGGAGGCTTTAGATGGAGTAACCTCCTTTGGAATTCCTGCCTCTTGAGAGATCATGATTGCCGATCCAAGGATATCGAATTTATTCCCTTGGTTTTCCGTGGGGGGTTTCTGAGCAGGACCCGACAGTGGAGCTTTGGCATTCACGTTTGCATTCTTCTTGTGTGAGGTTTTGGAGACCAAACCCAAGATGGAGACCATGTGCAATTCTGCATATGATCCAATGCGTCCCCTAGCCTTCCAATACAACAAGTCATTAGAGAAATCGAGTAAATGAGCTTACCAACCATGGACCATAGGTGGGGACTTAATAATGGCATGCCCTTCCATAATGGGCTTTGGGATGTGCCAATGTCTCTTAAACTCCAAATGGGGTTAACCAAGTATCCTATTAGGTGGTTTCTACTCTTAAAGGGGATAATATGTTCAAGGTATGTCCTTTAAAATGTGGTGGCATGTGATAGATAGGTGAGTGAAGTAGGGGATGAGAAAGGGCATACCTAGGCCACTTGTTGGGGTGCAAGGGCAGCTAATAAAAGGGAATCCCACACTTGGTTTTATAATGTATAGGAGGGAGAAAATTTTGGTACATGAGGTTCCCCAACATTGATTTTTCCACCCTTATTTATATTCCTTTTGCTTTTTTATGATTTTCTTTTATTAACTGCTCGAGGCTCAAGGGGGAGGAGAATGATTTATGGGATATAGAAGTGAATGCCCTTTTTAGGGTGGGGTGGTTCATTTCCCACCAGGGGTATGGATAATCATGGGTTCCTATATGATGAAGGAGGCTCATAGAACCTTTAGGAACCAGGGTGATGGCCATGGTGATGGGATAGAGATCATGTATTAGCTTTTACCCACATGCTAAATGTGTTTTTCCTAGCCATAATTTGGATTTTGTGGTAAATTTTCCTATTGAATGTGGCCAAATATGCTTTTATCCTTTATTTTTAGCTGCATCAACCTTCAGGGCATCATTTCAGGCCTGATCCAAGGTGTGGGAAAGGGGAAGGGGTGAACCAACCCTATGTGGACCCAATGGAGGAATGTGGACTCAGGTAGGAGAAGTGATGAATAGGGTAATAATGAGTGGAAAGGGGGTAATATATGTGTGGATAAAGGAGTGAGATTGTGCAATCAAAATTAGGGTTTCCCGTGAAACGCCATCCCTAAATCTAAATGTCCAGTAAAAGAGATCCCACATGATTAGAATCCAAATTTAATATCCAAAAGGGGTCTAGAGGACAAGAGCATAGACCTAACCCATTCTTTTTGCCAAATCCACCCACTAATCCATGCCTAGAAGTGTCCATGATAAGAAAACTACAATACTCAACTACCAAATGACAAGGCATACTTTTAGGTTTGGGAGGCTCACCTTCAAACATGTTTTCATGGCAGATGGGTGAGGGGTCACATCGTTGGCTTAGGTGGCGAAGATATGGCACAATGAGCTAGTTGGTGGCTACAAGGGGTTTTTGGTTGTCGGTTGTCGGCTAAGGACCATCTTGGAGAAAAAATTTCTCCAAGGGATATCACCCAAAAAATGGTGGGTAACATTTCCTACAAAGCGATAAAAGGGATTGTAGTCTCCTACATGTTGGTTCCTACAAATTAGAAGAAAGGATTTGTGTCTGTTGTAGGTTGGTGCCTATAAATTGATGTAATAGTAGGTTGGTGCCTATATGATCTTTCATAAAAAGAAATTTTGTGGTTTTTTCCTATAAGGATTTTCCCATTTATATTGCATTACTTGTTTAGTTTATGAGATTGATGTTTTGATTGGGTTTAAATAAGTGAAAATTGTCATTATACTAATTCACCCCCTTCTTTGTATAATTGGGAATCTAGAACAACAACAATAGCAACCAAAAAAAAAATCAACATAGAAGGACACAAATTTCAAAAAATTAAATTCAAAAGGACATAAATCCTATGATTGCTCCATTCATGAATAAGATACAAAAAAGGCACAATTTGTGAGAAACTTAAAAAAGGATTTGGAAAATACAAAGGGAAGCTACCCTTCAAAATGTTTACTTATGATAGAGTAGGAATTTTTTCTACTAAACATCCATATCTAAAAAGGGAATATGTTGATGATGAATAATATATACAATAAAGGTAAATCTTATAGACATTGTTACCCACCACTGGTGGGTGACCCCTACAAGAGAATTTTTCTCCCAAATTGGTATTTAGTCGACAGTGAGGAGCCACCTGATAACTTGATGTGCTACCATTTTCCACCATCTGAGCCAGTTGTTATGTACGCTCACTCATTTTTTATGATTGTATGTTTGAAGGTGGGAAATCCAACCCCAAAGGTATGATTATTCACTATGTTATTAGTTTTTTATGCTTTCTTTTCTTGGGCACACTTGGGCATGGATTACTGGGGGAATTGGAAGCAGAGGCTTCGATTGTACTCTTTTTTCCTTGTCTTAGCTTGGGAGGGTTAATATTGTATTATAGTCCCATGGGATCCCCTTTATTGGCTACTAGGTTTAGGAGTGACACTACATGGGAAACCCACATTTTGGTTGCATGGTCCTGCTTCCTAATCCCATATATCTCACTCTTCTTTGATCATTAGAATCCCTTTTCACACTTTCCACGTGTGGGTCCAAAATTATCCATTGGGTCCATAAGGTATTAGCCTCCCCCTCCCCTTGTCCACACCTTGGGTTGGGCCTGGAACGATGCCTCAGAGGTTAATGCAGCTAAAAAGAAAAATAAAATCATAATATGGACACATACAATAGGAAATGTACCACAAAACGAAAATTTCTATTGGTACAATAAAGTTTAGCACGTGGGAAAAAGCCAAACATGAGCTTTGTCATAACTTCTTTTTACCTATCCAATTTAATTCTAAATTGTATAGTTTTCAAAACAAAAAATAAGTTAATATTATTAACACTTTGTAATAAAGTTGATCATATATTAAGATTTGTGTGAACCCTCCTCTAATATACCACTTACCACCGCTACCCCCCCACCCCCCGCAAACCACCTTCCACCCACTTTCTCCCACTGTTATTACCTCCACCCACTTAACACTTCTGTCATCGTAACCGCCAAAATAACCCCCGCTATTTTTCTGGAAATTTTGGTAAATTAACCGTTGTAGACATTTATTTCTTCCCGCCAATGTTCCAATACTAAATTGGTTACAAGCCAAGCATTAACACCAATAATGGCTATTCAAAAGTCCTTCTCATAAACCCAATCGCCCTTGTTAGTCATATCAGTTTCTTACATTTGTCCAACATCTACATAATTACCTAGCAATAGAAAACTTTCAAATTATGCAGTCAGCCATCCCTATCAGTCATCAAGTTTTCGGGTATTTTTAAATTCCCTGTTCTATTTTTATTTTAAAAATGGCTAGTAAGAAAGGGAAATCTAAGATCTCTGTTGAAAATCCTATGCTTCTCCCTATCCCTAATTTAGAAAAATCCCCCAAGTAGACACCCAGTTCAAAATCATAGGTGAATTCGACCTATATGAGTTACATAATTGGGAATTTCAGAAGTTTGAAGATGCCAGTGATTCAACCTCTTAGAGTCCATTTTACCCCAATTCATTTTCCCCCAAACTCATCATTTCCCTGAATTCATTACCTAGTGTGAAAATCATTATATTCCAAGTCAAAGAGCCATAATTTCCCAAAATAATGAAATTTGGTTGTCCATAACTCCATAATTCATTTGCCAAGCCCTACAAATAAACCCTCCAAGTTCTCTTCGCCACTTGTTACTTGAATTCCTAATGGAAATTTATAAAAAAAACTCACTTTTCAGCAGTGATCCCATATCTTTGAGTTAGTTTTTCCTGAAGGTTTAGAATCCCCTCGAACAAATCCACCATGTTCTTCAGCATTTTTTCCCGAAATTTCTAGACATATCATTTCTATGATTTTTTGTCTCTTAGGTTACCAAAGTGATCAATGGGTTGATGAAGTCATCCTAGTATTTCTATTAGTATTTTCATCTCGTAAAAAACACTTTCTCATTTTTAATTTTAGCCAATTTATTTTTTATATTATCCATGAATAGTTCCTAAAATTTAGTGCAGAGGGGTATTTCAAGCATCAATTAGTATTAGTATATTTATTTGTTTGAAAGATACAAAATTCCTCTCCAAAATCTTGATTCACAGGGAAAGTCACAGTTTGTCATCCACTAGACTTCATTGGTTAGGAGAAATTCACAAGAATATTATTTTCGTGATTTTGTAAACCAGTTTTTATATTTCTCACTGTGTCTCCTTAGCAGTGACATATTTCTAAGAATATCTACAGACATTAAAAGGATTTTTCATCTCAGTGAACAATCAAAGGTGGGAGATTGGTACCTATGTCAGCATTATACATAGATCAGAGTTTATGGTCGTGAATTGCCACCATATAAGCTACCATTGTTTGTGCCCATGAGGATTTTTTCTCTAGAGTTTATAAGGAAGAGGATGAATATGGATGAAATTCATTTTTTATCTAGGAAGAAAAAATCCCAGTTCAAGATAAAATCTCAAGTTGGTCCATTCATAGTAAACACCAAAGCAGTAGACAAGGAGGTTGAGAATTTATTGAGATGGAGGAATTTCAAGTTAATTTTTAGCTAGCCTTATGACCCTTTGGGAGTGATATCATCAATTAGAAGTGAACATAAATCAACACCTTATATTCATATATTGAAACTAGAAATTGAACAATATGCAAATCAGGAAGTATGGGACGAAAACACTTCGCACGAATTTGAAGATAAAAAGAAAAATAGTTAAAGAGACCAAGTGAGAGTATGTTCCTTGTTGGTTCAAGTTCTAAATTAGTAGGACTTAAAGTTTTCAAAAGAAGAAAGATGATGAATACAAAGGAAGAATCATCAGAAGTCAGAGATAATGGGTTCTCAACAATAGTTAGGTTATCAAGCGAGCATGTGTTTTCTTTGCAACAAACTAAATAAATAATTTATGATACACCTTCTTCCCCTTATTCTAGTCAGAAAAGTATATTTTATATGTTCAAATAAATGAAGAAGAAGAATGAAATGTTAAAGACTAATACTTATTCTGAGTTTTGGAAGCAATCCTCTACCACTCAAACCAAACTATTGTATGTGTTGGATCCTTAAACACGACAATTTCAATTGGTGTGTCTTGAGCCAAAGGTTTCAGTTCCTAAAAGTGCATAAGACTACAAAACTTCAGTATTTTATTTTGATACTAAATAGGTTCATCCTATAGATCAAATTGATCTACACAAACAATCTGGAGAAATGATATATTCCTCTTTAACATGTTATGTTATGGCAGCCTCAAAGCTACAATTTTCTCTAAATAATATTCATTCTCAGCTTAAATTAGAAAATATGTATTCATTAGACAAAGATACAAAGATAAATGGCTTGGAATATCAAGTTAGGATTAGATCCTAGTGATATTAATGTTGTTGAAGAGATTATTAAGAGCAGGAATGCAGATATTCAAGCATTAATAAAGAAGCTAAAATTACCAACGGCAAAGCATCCTCAAGCTCAATAAGTTGTGAAATTAGAGAAAGAGAAGGAAAATATGCTACGTATGATTATTGAGTAGATCATTTAAATTTAAAAAATAGAATCAGATATGGAAAAACCATTCAAAGAGAAATAACAACAAATTATTGCAGGAACTTCTAGAGTGGAGACAAAATTATCTAGCCAAGAAGCCATTGAATAGTTGTCAAAATCTATGGGATATTTGTATTAAAAAAATCTTGAAATTGAGAAATTAAAGGCATCACTTCAAAGAATAAAAGAAAATAAAATTAAGGTAGATAATGGAAGAATATGTATTGAATAGCCCAATGCTTTCCATTCCAATGGGAGGTATTGGTGTTGTACTAGGAATTCAATGGCTACAATCCTTGGTTACAATAGCTTTTAACTTTCAAGAACTTTTCATGAAATTTTATGCGGAAGGAAAGGAAGTTGAATTAAGGGGTATTGCAGGGAAACTGGGAAAGGTAATCAGCTCTAACAGTATAATAAAGCTTCTAAAAAAGGTTCAAGAAGTGAAAGATCACATCGAGAAAGAAGAAATGAATCCAACCATATCTTGCAATGCACTGGCCGGAATTACCACTCCTCAAACTATTATCAAGAAGAAAAATGTTCAAGAAGTGAAAGATCACATCAAGCATCAAGAAATGAATCCGGCCATATCTTGTAAAGCATTGGAAGAAATTATCACTCCTCAAACTCTAAAGGTAGAAGGATATATCAAGAAGAAAAAGGTTCAAGAAGTGAAAGATCACATCAAGCATCAACAAGAAGTTCTCCAACTTTTAAAGGATAATGCCACTTTGGTGCATAATCAAATGAAACAATAGGTAGATCAACATCGTAATGAAAATTTTTTTGATGTAGGTGATTTGGTATTTTTACGGCTACATCTCAAGCAAGCTATTTATGAGAAGGAAATGTTGGCAATACTACATGCACTTAAGAAATGGTGACCTTACCTAATGGAAGACATTTTCAAGGTAAAAATGGTCATGTAGTCTTAAATACTTTTAGAACAAAATATTATCTTTTTGAAGCAATAAAAAAATGGGTCACAAATATGTTGGTATGACTTGACTTCATCTATAGAAAGGGAAGCAAAATTTTGTTGCAAATGCACTCTCAAGAAAGGATGAGGATGTGGAAGCATTGTTTTGTGCTATTTCTATTATGCAACCAGATTGGATAAACGAAGTAAGGGAAGAATGGAATAAGGACAAAGAAGTGTGGCCAGTCATTCAAAAGTTGCAAAAGATCCCAATTCAAACAATATTGCCAGAACTTAAAAAGGAAGGAAAAATCATATTGGAACCTAGAGCAGTCACAGAAACAAAACCCGGAAGCTACAAAATCAATCAATTTCAAAGTATCTCATCAAGTGGAAGAACTTACCCGCTGAAGATTCCACATGGGAGGACAAGAATTTTATACATAATCATCAACAACTACTCAAGCGTTGAGGACAAAACTTTTTGAAGGAGAGGGGCATGTTAGCCCCCTATACTACTAGTCTAACCCCTTATTGTTATTAGTATAACGCCCTTATTATATTGTTGTACCCATGTAGTCCCCATATTGTTACCATTGTGCCCCATAGAAGCCCACTATTGTTATTATTGTGCCCTTACATTATTTATTGTATGTTTTTGTACATTCTTTTGATATATTATGGACCCCTTAACTCCTATACATAGAAAGGAGGTCTTGTCATTTGTATCATCCAAGAATTGTTCATTTGTGTAATGTAAAGGAGGTTTCCCCCTCGAAAAGGCTGAATTCTAAGGCGTTCAACTATCTTTTCTATATTTTTGTGAGTTGGTTTCATAACAATACAACTCATAAGTATAGAAGAATTTCAAGCTTACGAAACAACTTGAAAAATATATGGATGATTCAATCAGTACACAGACATTATCAAAAGCCAAGGAGAAAATTTGGATTGATATTAATTCAACCATTTCAGAATTGTGGACATCTATTAAAATTATTTTTGAATAGCAACAGTTGGTACATAAATAAAAAAGAAACCATAGCATATATTAAAGAAGAAATATACCACAAACCTGGAGAGGCAACAAGGATCATCAAAGTGTTAAAATCAAAAACCAAAGATGAGCTTGAAGACATCGGGATGGAAGACAAGACAGATGTAGTCCTAGAAGTCATAAAGGTTTAATAAAAAGGAATTTCATGTTGCAACTGGAAAAAAATTCCAAAACTTAGAAGCTCAAATCAAAAAGTTCCATAGAATATTTTTTATCCTTCAGCAAAAAGGACTCCCATCCTTAAGAGATTCTCATGGTCAATTGATTCCACAGGAAAATTACCAATATAAGTTACATGATATAGCAAAAGATAACTTAAAATAAAAGGAACCATTGGTGGCAAAGCTTTTCTTGAAGGTTTTAAAGAGAATTTATTTATTTCTCATGAGGTTTATCATATTTTTATTACCAATCCTACTTTTGAAAAATACACAGAGGTGGATGAAGCTTACAAGAGGGTAATCAAGTTTTCATGTCGTGATGATGAAAAGTGGGATAAGTTTCTCAAACTTATTGAATAAATAGAAAGCAGTTTTTTAGGTCAAGTTGTAGTGAAGATAAGAGAAAAATTAATCAAATCAGCAAAGTTAGAATTCAAGGCAACAATTACAAACAACATCCTCAAATATTGTATTATTTCCACATAATCAGTATCAGAATCCCTATTTTGAGTTGTAGTAATTGAAAATATCCAAATTATTTTGGATAAACTTTATTTTTTGTAAAATATTGTATTGAGTTAGATATTTTTTAATTACACTCTATATATACATTGTAAATCGAATTAAGAAGGGTTGAAACTTTGAGGGAGCCAAGAAACACTATTGTATTCTCTGAAATTTCCTTAAAGATAATCAAAGGCTTCTGACTTCAATTCTAGTAGCATTTGAGTTCATGTGATTTTTTCTTGCGTAATCATTTTTATTTTCATCATATGTTCAAGGTAACATAGGAGTTAGGGTAAGGCTAAGTTAAGGGTTTACTTCCTTAAAAACCCGCTGCAAAGTTATAATCATTACTGAGAATAACTAATTGAGCAGGTTGTTTAAATTAGTACCCCTACATCATTAATATGTTCCCTTTTGTCATCTCTTAAATATATATGTGTTATTTGTAGAAATTTATCTACACACTTCTACTATATCTAATAAATTAAGTATCTAGGATGAATGTTTAATTATCAAATATCTTCTTCTTTTGTCTATCACAATCAATTGAAGAATTATATATTGTGAGGATTGAATATCAGCACTTTAAAAATCTTTGAAGCTTGTATAAGTATAAATTGTTTGAATCATTGGTCATTTGTTTAAATCAAATCCCTCACATAGATTCTTTGGCACATTTTTTGAGCCTAGAATTGTCTTCAAAGATACAACAAGCTCTACCCCCTATCTTATGGCCATCACCTTGGTTCCTAGGGACCTTATGAGTGCCCCTTTCCATCATTAAGGAATTAATTAATGTCTCAACCCCTAGGAGGAAATGAAATTCCCTACCGTAAGGGGGTAATCACTATTACATCTTTCACATCATGCTCTCATCCCCTTTGAACCCCGAGCTGTAAAATTAAGAAAAATCAATAAAAAGAAAAAGCAAAAAGGAAAATGAAGATGGGTAGAAAAACAAAGGTTGGGGTAACTCATGTACCATGATTTCTCACTCCCTACATTAATATGCCCAAGGTGTGGGCCTCCATCATAGCTACCCTTGTACCATGACATGTGGCTCGGAGCCTTCCCTATGTCCCACTCTGTCCCATCATTCTTTCACGTGAAACCTACAATTTGTTGGGTGTAGCTTTGACCTGTCATTCCCTTAGAGGTTGAAAGCAACTAATAGGGTCCTTCATTTACCTCTCTTGCCAAGGAAGGTACCATCAGGGCATTTCTAAAGCCCCAAATCTGGAAGGGAAACCCACTATGAAGTGTCCACTTCTTCCCTTGATTAACAAGATTATTTACTCAATTGCACTAATGAATCATTGTATTGGAAGGTGAGGAGACACATTTAATTTTATACAATATTGTAGGTGGGTTTTCATCTTGGACTTGGCCTACCTATATGGGATCCAAGCCCACTAGAGGATCAAAATGACATTTCTAGGGTGAGCGTTGGGAGCCATGGGCCTCCATAAATGCAGGGCATTGATTGTCACACCATGGGATTCTTCAGCATTGTTAGCGCTTGAAATTTTACCTCAGGCTGAGAAAGGCAAACCTCAAGGCTACATCAAACCATTTAGCCTCGTAGCTAGCCCTACGGGGCAGGAGAAGGCCCTCTCCAGTCTACCTCGTAAAATCTCCAATAGATGAGAAGACCAATAAGGTAGCACTGATATTAGGATAGTAAACTGATTAGAAAGATTGATTTTGAAGTTTTTGGGTATTTGGTGGAAAATTGAGGGGATGGAAATTTTGGGTGCGGGGATTGGACACAGTTTCTGCAGGGGGTTCTTTGGGGCGAGGTAGGAGACAGCGTTGATGCCTTTAACTGAAGTGAATGGTCAAGGATGAAAGGAAGAGAGCTAAAGAGAGCAAAAAATGACTTTGAATTCTCTTTAGACAGTAGAAAACATTGAAATTAAACAAACTTAAAAGCAGAGCATGGCAAGCATGAATTCTTACTTTAGCACTTCATTTGTTTAATGTGCAGAAGTAAAGAAAGGAAATGAATCACATAACAAAGTTTACAAGAACATTGAGAAACACACCATCAACACATGAGTCCACAAGAATCCCAAATATGACTGTAAAACCCTGGTCTTCCTTAGCCAAAAATTGCAAAGATATAGTGAAATAATACAATGATAGCTTCTCCCTCAAGAGTCCAACCATGAAAATGAGTATGAAAGTACATAATATAGATGATCTAACCTCTTTCCCTGCCTCTAGGGGTCGATCTCATCCTTCTAGGAGCTGTTTCAACCACTTCTAAACTTAGCACTACAATCTAGGCAATCATAACAACTTGCCTCTATAAACTTGGAAACCAATCCATTCATTTAATGTTCGCTATTTCATGCATGAATCTTCTAGAATAGGTAAATGAGTGTCATGGTAACATGAAAATACATTAATTACATCAAAGAGGGTGAAAAATCCCATCTCAAGTCAAAACTGGTCAAAACTGGGCGAATTCCTGAGTTGTAGATGAATTTCCTGTGAAAACTGCCCAACATGTCACGCGCACTTGCCTGACATGTCGCGCGCCTTTGGAGCTACGTTTGGGGCACTTGCAGGTGGCCAAATTGGACAAGAGTAGGCTTGTTGGAAAGGTATGTGAGTCTACTTTCCAACCCAACTGTAATGTTTGGATTTGGAGTTCATTTGCCCTGTCAAAGCTCAATTCTCCCAAGACAGCTTTCTGCAGTTCAAAAAGGTGACAGAAAGTCAAATTTTGCATGTTTTTTGACTTTTTGGAGGCCCAAAACATGACAAAATCTCAAGTTCTTCCATGTGCATATGTAACTTTGCATGAAAAATCTGGAAATGCTGAGTTTTTGTCAAATGGAGGTGCCGGGACGACATGTCTCACCGGAGGTGAGACGCGTTAATGAGCAAAAACCTGTAAATTGCCAAAAAATACCAAAAATGACCCAAAATGATAAAAAAAAATTGAAATTTGTGCTGTGGCTGAGCTATTTAGTGCTATGCCCCTTCAAGGAAACCTCGGCCAAAATACGGAGGGGATCAGGCCTTTTTCTCCGTCTTAGTGCCTTTGCCAACCGCCTTCGAAGCACTTTCATCTTTGCTTTGCACACGTGCATCCGCGCCCAATAATGATTTTTCATGTTCCTCAGTAGTTTGTTATTTTGATTTGCCTTAGCCAATAGCCTCTTCAAATGAGCATTGTCCCAAATAAACATAGATTCTCGATCTATGGGTGTCAAGTCACCGGGTCTCCTACAAGCCAATTCCCGGTCTTCACGAATTTTCTGTAGCTCATATAGTTTGTGTTCATCCTCCAACTGTTTGTTTCGCTGCTCTAAATAGTTCATTATCCATTTTTCCATCAATAATTTCGTTTGCAGCGACTGAATCTCGGTACTTTGCTCTCGGATGATATCCTTGAGCTCTGTGCTAGGAGAACCGGCGTCAAGATCAATAACTGGATCACCTAACAATCTATCCTCAATCATGGGCTGCTTGCCCCTCTCCGATACCTGTGCTGCTGTCGGAAACGAGGCCCCTTCCACCTGGTGTGGAGATAACACTCGTGGTGCTGATGAATAAGGCGAGACCCCTTCCACCTGGCGCGGAGAAAGTACTCGCCGAGCTGCTGCAAATAAGGCCCTTGGGCCTCTCTGATAGGTGACCTGAGGTAAGGAACTGACATGTCTAGTAATAGGGATGTCATGCTGATGTCATGGTCCTCCCTCCTCGTAAACAACCTCAGGATGTGGCGGTGATGGTATTATGAAAAACTCATGAGAGATGAACTCCTCCCATGAGATGCCCTGCTGAGTCAACTAATGCAATACTACTAGCTGAATCAAACCATGATGGTAAAGGCTCCTGTACTTTTGTGCCAGGATCTTCCTTTGCAACGTGGGCACCATCCTCTGAATGTTCTGAAAGAAGAAAACCGGGATGTTCATCATCCTCACTCGGGTGAAATGCATCAAGAGGCGAATGTGATATGAATACACCAATGAAAATCTGCCCTCACAAGTAAAATAATGCATAATGAGCTTCACCATGGGAGCATACTCGTTTCTGAGAAACCTCAATGGAAATACACCTGCCATATGTCTCATGAATGCTAGCTGAACATAAGGCTCAAAGAAAACAAAATCTAACAACTTGCGCTTATTCCACACCTCACCAACATTAGGAATCCCTGTAGCCTGTGAGATCACCTCGGTTGTCAATATAAAGTTTACCCCTGCAAGGTTGACATGTCCATCATGCAAATGTAAAACAAAAAGGCAGGCCAAATCTCGGTGGTGCTGAATCCGAGAGATCCTCTCGCAAAATTCGTAGCAAGACATATACTGAAAACATGATACGGCCATAGGACAAGCTTGTAACTCTATCAAATAGGTGGGCTCCTCTCGCTTATGATGTCCACCCTTACCACTCCTACGTGGCTGCCTCTGTTCCTCAATTTCTGCTGATGATTGGTCATCACTTTGCTCATAAGTTTCAGTTTCTAACATAGTTTAGGAGCAAAGTGGAAAAACTGGACTGCTGTTTCTGCTTGTAAAAAATGTTGAATTTTATGCTCAAACAATTTGATGAGGTAAAGGAGGCTTGAGCAATTCTGAAATGAGTTGGGGAAAACTAGCTTGACATGTCACGCAGCACGCCCAACATGTCGCGCACCTCCCAACGTGTCGCGCCCGTTGCAAAATTCCACTCTGTGAGACCCGCTGACATGTCGTGCACCTCCCAACGTGTCGCGCACCTAACTTGACATGTCGCGCACCTGTCCTGAGCTCGATTTTGCTTCAATTCACTTGGAAGTGCGCCCAATCACTCTTGCAAGGGTTATGAATACACAATGAGAGTGCAAGGAGGGAGTTTGGGCCTTTTATAAATTTCATTTGAAAAAATTTCATGCCCAAAACCCACTTCACAATGTTTTCTCATGACACTTTTAAACTTTACATGTTGTTGTCTTTTTGGTTTCCTTTTGTCCTGAAATTGACTGATTTAGTGCTTTTGCTTGATTCTTTTTGCAGGTAGATCATCTGAGGGACCTTGGCAAGGGGACCAGGGTTGCATTTTGTTCACTGAAGACTTTTGAAATTTCATCACTTTTACAAATAAATGAAAAATGACCTTGGCTTTAAAAACAGAGTTTTTAAATCCAAGGTGAATATTAACTGTACCAGATAAAAAATTTAGAAGAAACACCTTTACAATCATCCCTCTAGCTTACTGAACACTCATTGACTTTAAAACACATGACCTTGTAATATTTTTGACCAAAACCCTAGACCTAGGAAATTGACCTCAAGAGAAGACAAGACAAGCTTGAAAGAGCTTTAATAACTGAAATGACTTAAACCAACAATGCCAAGAGGGGTATAAACACATCAGCTCCTCCATTAGGGTTATGGCATGCCTAACGGGATGCAAAAAATTGACACTGATGAGACACCTACCTACGAAAAATGCAAAGAGTTTTGATCGCTGATGGAGGGCTCAAGACCGATTCTAACAAGCACCACCATTTTCTTGCTTGTGCCCCAAATATTCAGAGAGGATGATTCACTTGGACCACATTTCCCTAGCTAGCTACACATTGCACCTGAAACTCGACAGTTGATCCAAGGCCCAAAGCATGTTATATCATTCCTAAGGGGGCATGGGAGGGTGTGTCATCTTCTAACCCCCGTTGATGGAGCATTGACTTGATTTTGAGCCACTAGGAGACCCATGAGACCATTACTTGTGCCCCAAGTCCACTTTGGAGCACCATATGATGTTTTTCTTAGAGATCAGGGGGCCACCTCCTTTGACCATTACTTGTGGAGATCGCTTCTTCATCATGGCACTTGAGGACTCAACTAGAACCTCCAACGACCCTTTGCACCAATATTTATCATTTCAACTTCATTGGGATGGATTATCTTACACATTTAAGCTATTTGGTGGGATTTTCACCAGAATTATTATTAATTTTCACATTAAAGTAAATTTAGGGGCATCTTAGGCTAAATCGAACTTGTAGAGGCTCATATAAATAAAGTGATACCTCACTTGTATTGATCATTATCACTTGAACTAGGATATTTATTCTTGATAATTTCTCACTTTTCTTGGTTGTCTATTGGATATCTCTTGATGAATTTCTATATATTTGGAGCTAAAATTTCATTTTCTCTTGGAGCCATTTTCTTGATCTTAGATTTGGATATATCTCTTGTTGTCTTGTAAGTAATCTTGCGGAATATTTTTGCATGAAAAATGTATAATGTGTGGAAATTTTGTAATTATCTCTTTATTTTGTGATCTAATTATTGAATATCATTGTAAAGGATTGTTAGATTTCAAATTTGTGAATATTACTCACTGATAGCAAGTATATGAATGTTCCTAGTGGAATAAAACTTGTTTTTCTTCCACGAAAATCCATTGATTTCCGGTGGGTAAATGTTAAAGAGTGCTTTCTAGGGAATCACTTTTTAGCCTCCTTGAATACAATTTCAGCCAAATTTTTAATCACATAGACTCCATAGCCCAAGGATAAGGCATTGATCCAAGAAAATTTTGTGATCACACCCTTTTCCCTTCTCTTTTTCTCGTCCCAAAAATTTTGGTCTCCAACCTATATGGCCTTGAAAGGGCTTGTTTTGAATTCCTATACAGAAGGTTATTTTCAATTTCACTTGGATAAATTACTTCATTGGTGTCTCCCCTAGGGTTCCTCAAGGTATCGGAAAATTACCACGATCCATTTGCAAGAAATCAGTGTTGGATAAAGTTGTCATTGATGTTAATAAGATGGAAACTTTGGTACATTGTTGAAGCCCCTTGTGTTAGAAGAGAAATCCATAGCAATTTTGAGTGAAGGTGTTGATTGAAAACCCTAGATTCACAAAAAAACCCTTTCGAATATGAAGCATTGTCAAATATATAGCACTATCCCTAAGTCCTAAATGATGAAACCCTAAACATACTCAATTTGAGCTAAAATCCCTAAATACCCATGTGAAGCTGCCCTAATTCCAATGAATAAAACAACTCATGTAGAAGAATACCTAATCTATAAGCATTTTCATACCCTAAGCATATGCATGAATAAATTCCCAATCCTAATCCCCTAATCAATCATAGCATAAAATTCCAATGGGTTTTCACAAATTCTAGGGATTGCTATAAAAGAAAATTTATTTTTTGACATTAGACACATTATCTTGGAATGGTTTTTTCACCAACTTGTAGAGGAGGTCAATATATTTATAATGAATATTTATATGCCCTATAAATATTTACCATTTAAATTTTATTTTATTTTTCAAATCTGCATATCTCAAATAACAAAAATTTGCAAAGTCGGCTAAGTAGGCTCACATGTGCCAAGATGTCTCTTCAACAGTTGTTTCTCTTCAAAATACAAAAAAAAACTATATATACAAGTGAATGTGTAGTTCAGTTAGGCATCTCAAAAAATACTCAGGAATTTCATAAAATATTAAGTGAAGAGGTGAGAGAAAAAGACAATTTGGAGTTGCCCCTATAGAATACTTTTGGAGTATACTGCGACAATTTTTTGGGGATATTTTGAGCTAGAGATTTCAAATGTGTAGAAAAATTTTGAAAATTATGGACCTGAGATAACACTTCAGACCTGAGCCTAATTTGGACATGTGGTTGACCAAACACTTCAGCTCTATATTAGAAAGCATCACAAAATTCTGGCGGGCATGTATCTCGAATATGAGCCAAAAAACTACATACTTGTATACAAAAAAGTAACTTTTGATCCAACGACCTTAAGACTTCAATTTCAGCCCTTTCTATAGCACAAACCTGTAGCTTGTCACTGGAGCTTGTATCTATGGAAACTGGACTTGTTAAAGTTTTTCTTGAGATGTTTTGAGACTTATGACCTTGGATTGAGGGGTAGAAAAACAAACTTCTAGAGAAACAGTATTTTGAAGACATCATTGAATACCTATGGCCAAAGGATGGTTCATATTTGTGGCTTGTGTGACAAGGTTAAAAACATTAAGAAGACCTAAAATAATTTTGGGCAGCCTATGGAGAACCCTCTTTGGAAGCAGTGGTTGAAGTACTTGTTGGAGAAGCCTCATTGTGTTGACTTAAGAACCTATAGTACAACCCATGTGAAGTCCTATTGGAGACAAAATTGAAGACTTATTTGAAGCATATTGAATTCCTCGTTAAAGCATCCTTTCGAATCCCTTGAGACATCCTTGTGAATTATTATTGAATATCCCTTGAATTTCGGTGTGCAGACCTATTAAAGAGCATTTTAACCCTTTAAGGATATCTTTGGAGCTGCTTATCAATCCTTATTTGTAGCAAAGGAACACGAATTTGTGGCTTTGTGGATCATCTTTAACATTTTTTTGGATATTAGCTGGAACAAGATTGAAAGAACCTCAAGTAGACTTTCGATCATTTGAAGTAGGTTTTATGGTGGAGTTACAGTGATACACTTTGAAACTTTGAAAGTTGAAGAACTTTGTTGCATATCTATTGAGGACAATGGTTGGTAGTCTCACAATAGGCTTGATAGCTAGAAAAACAAAGAAGTTTGTAAGGTAACCCGATGCACAACTAAAGCCCTCATGGTGTGACATTGAAAAAGGACCCCTTAAAGTCTTTTTCGAGAAGCATATTGAAACATCCTGCATTATTGAATACCTGTTGAAGACACTTGTAGAGGCTAAACTTTGAGACATTATTATTATACGGGAATAGTGTCCACTCGGATGTTGTTATTCCCACTAAGATGGGTGGCTATCTTAGAAACAAACAATCAAAGTCTACTATTGATTCCTTTTATGAAAATAGATGATAGGAGAACCAAGAGGGCCAACCTGAGTCTTGCGCTCGATTTCCTCTCCTTCTTGATAGAGTCGTGCTGCTTCTTCTTTGTCTGCTAAGCTTCAAAAGGACCTGTGGAATCACAAAAACATACTACTATGCAAGAAATGAGGATCTAAATTCATAAATAATGCAGGATCAGATGTGCATTAACCATATACAAGCATATATAAACAAGTACACAAGAATATAGAAGGAAACAAGAATAGCTTTATTCAGATGAAAAGTAGCAAGAAGATTACAACCATGTGCTCTGACCCAGCATCATCCTCCAGCTAAGAAGCCCTTCTTCACCTCAAGCAAAGCTTAGATCACCCAACACTATGAATGTACACCAGAAAACCAACAACACTTCTCTATAAGATACAAAATCCCAGCCTCTGGATCTCTGTGATGAGGGATCCATATATAGATGATTATAGGGAGGTGAGTCATCTTTTGGGATCTTGATTATGTTCCTCTCTCTAAATAGTTCCTGCCTTTCCACTTGGAGAATGATGATCTCTTACTCATCCCTGGTCGAAAATGGAGTGGCAAGTGTCAGAGGGGAAGCTTCTAGAAGATTCCATGATCTTCCACCTTGCATTTTTGTCCCTTCCATTTGTCCATTCCCGACCATCGCACCCTATAGAGGAGAAAATCAGTATGCATCGTACCCTGTACATTGCGAAGGTGATATGCATCGCACCCTCTGCATTGAGCTTTTAGTATGGTCCAATTTTGACCATTTATGAGCAGTTTTCAGTGGAGAACTTCTGGGAGATGATGTAATCAGTTGACCTTGTTCCTTTAGGCAGTGAAGTAACACTTTTAGGGACTTAGGAGCCCTCAGTTTTTGGACATTTGTGATTGGGGTTGAAGTGCCCAAAAATGTCTATAACAGTTTCCCCCTAAAGCATGAGGTCGTTAATCTTTTTTGATGTCTGGTGAAATGCTTTACTATGAGGATCCGAAGTTTTTCCGAGCTGGGAGGCGACCTGTAATAAGACACAATACAATAATTTATTTTGACAACATTTTTTCATGATCTAGCTGAGGCTGGCATTCCCATGCTCAGCTTTATAAATTCATGGATTTAAGAGATCTGTGGTTTGTATCTTTTGAATCAGTAACCGGAGAATCCACAGTATGACAGATGATCTTTTGAAGCCCCTTGTGTTAGAAGAGAAGTCCATAGCAATTTTGAGTGAAGGTGTTGATTGAAAACCCTAGATTCACAAAAAAACCCTTTCTAATATGAAGCATTGTCAAATATATAGCACTATCCCTAAGTCCTAAATGATGAAACCCTAAACATACTCAATTTGAGCTAAAATCCCTAAATACCCATGTGAAGCTGCCCTAATTCCAATGAATAAAACAACTCATGTAGAAGAATACCTAATCTATAAGCATTTTCATACCCTAAGCATATGCATGAATAAATTCCTAATCCTAATCCCCTAATCAATCATAGCATAAAATTCCAATGGGTTTTCACAAATTCTAGGGATTGCTATAAAAGAAAATTTATTTTTTGACATTAGACACATTATCTTGGAATGGTTTTTTCACCAACTTGTAGAGGAGGTCAATATATTTATAATGAATATTTATATGCCGTATAAATATTTACCATTTAATTTTTTATTTTTTTTTCAAATCTGCATATCTCAAATAACAAAAATTTGCAAAGTCGGCTAAGTAGGCTCACATGTGCCAACATATCTCTTCAACAGTTGTTTCTCTTCAAAATACAAAAAAAAACTATATATACAAGTGAATGTGTAGTTCAGTTAGGCATCTCAAAAAATACTCAGGAATTTCATAAAATATTAAGTGAAGAGGTGAGAGAAAAAGACAATTTGGAGTTGCCCCTATAGAATACTTTTGGAGTATACTGCGACAATTTTTTGGGGATATTTTGAGCTAGAGATTTCAAACGTGTAGAAAATTTTTGAAAATTATGGACCTGAGATAACACTTCAGACCTGAGCCTAATTTGGACATGTGGTTGACCAAACACTTCAGCTCTATATTAGAAAGCCTCACAAAATTGTGGTGGGCGTGTATCTCGAATATGAGCCAAAAAACTACATACTTGTATACAAAAAAGTAACTTTTGATCCAACGACCTTAAGACTTCAATTTCAGCCCTTTCTATAGCACAAACCTGTAGCTTGTCACTGGAGCTTGTATCTATGGAAACTGGACTTGTTAAAGTTTTTCTTGAGATGTTTTGAGACTTATGACCTTGGATTGAGGGGTAGAAAAACAAACTTCTAGAGCAACAGTATTTTGAAGACATCATTGAATACCTATGGCCAAAGGATGGTTCATATTTGTGGCTTGTGTGACAAGGTTAAAAACATTAAGAAGACCTAAAATAATTTTGGGCAGCCTATGGAGAACCCTCTTTGGAAGCAGTGGTTGAAGTACTTGCTGGAGAAGCCTCATTGTGTTGACTTAAGAACCTATAGTACAACCCATGTGAAGTCCTATTGGAGACAAAATTGAAGACTTATTTGAAGCATATTGAATTCCTCGTTAAAGCATCCTTTCGAATCCCTTGAGACATCCTTGTGAATTATTATTGAAGATCCCTTGAATTTCGGTGTGCAGACCTATTAAAGAGCATTTTAACCCTTTAAGGATATCTTTGGAGCTGCTTATCAATCCTTATTTGTAGCAAAGGAACACAAATTTGTGGCTTTGTGGATCATCTTTAACATTTTTTTGGATATTAGCTGGAACAAGATTGAAAGAACCTCAAGTAGACTTTCGATCATTTGAAGTAGGTTTTATGGTGGAGTTACAGTGATACACTTTGAAACTTTGAAAGTTGAAGAACTTTGTTGCATATCTATTGAGGACAATGGTTGGTAGTCTCACAATAGGCTTGATAGCTAGAAAAACAAAGAAGTTTGTGAGGTAACCCGATGCACAACTAAAGCCCTCATGGTGTGACATTGAAAAAGGACCCCTTAAAGTCTTTTTCGAGAAGCATATTGAAACATCCTGCATTATTGAATACCTGTTGAAGACACTTGTAGAGGCTAAACTTTGAGACATTATTATTATACAGGAATATTGTCCACTCAGATGTTGCTATTCCCACTAAGATGGGTGGCTATCTTAGAAACAAACAATCAAAGTCTACTATTGATTCCTTTTATGAAAATAGATGAGAGGATAACCAAGAGGGCCAACCTGAGTCTTGCGCTCGATTCCCTCTCCTCCTTGATAGAGTTTTGCTGCTTGCTCTTTGTTTGCTCAACTTCAGAAGGACCTGTAGAATCACAGCAACATACTACTATGCAAGAAACAAGGATCTAAGTTCATAAATAATGCAGGATCAGATGTGCATTAACCATATACAAGCATATATAAACAAGTACACAAGAATATAGAAGGAAACAAGAATAGCTTTATTCAGATGAAAAGTAGCAAGAAGATTACAACCATGTGCTCTGACCCAACATCATCCTCCAGCTAAGAAGCCCTTCTTCACCTCAAGCAAAGCTAGATCACCCAACACTGATAATGTACACCAGAATACCAACAACACTTCTTTATAAGATACAAAATCCCAGCCTCTGGATCTCTGTGATGAGGGATCCATATATAGATGATTACAGAGAGGTGAGTCATCTTTTGGGATCTTGATTAGTGTCCTCTCTCTAATAGTTCCTGCTTCCACTTGGAGAATGATGATCTCTTACTCATCCCTGGTCGAAAATGGAGTGGCAAGTGTCAGAGGGGAAGCTTCTAGAATATTCCATGATCTTCCACCTTGCATTTTTGTCCCTGCCATTTGTCCATTCCCGACCATCGCACCCTATAGAGGAGAAAATCAGTATGCATTGTACCCTGTACATTGCGAAGGTGATATGCATCGCACCCTCTGCATTGAGCTTTCAGTATGGTCCAGTTTTGACCATTTATGAGCAGTTTTCAGTGGAGAACTTCTGGGAGATGATGTAATCAGTTGACCTTGTTCCTTTAGGCAGTGAAGTAACACTTTTAGGGACTTAGAAGCCCTCAGTTTATGGACATTTATGATTGGGTTTGAAGTGCCCAAAAATGTCTATAACAACAGGAAGTACATGAAACACCATGCTCTAATATGCAATTTCATTGGGGTTTGGTCGATGGAAAAGGATCTGGTTAGATGGATCCACTACAAGTGGCAGCCAAAAGGGCACATTGAGCTGAAGTTGGAAGCTAAAGGCTTCTTTACAGTAATCTTTTCCAACCTGGAAGATAAGGAGCAGGTCTTTGAAAAAGGGCCTTACTTCTTCAACAATATAGGTCTCTTTATGAGGCATTAGGAGGAATGCTACAACCTAGACCAGGAAAAACTCCTAACGGTGCCTGTCTAGGTCAAATTCTTTGTCCTTCGAGTCGAATTTTGGGACCTAGAGATCCTCGAGGGCATATTCAACTCCATTGGGAATTTCTTCAAGGTATAAAATTCCACGAGAAAGGGAAGATACACTTCCTATGCTAGGATCTGCGTCTACATGAACATAATCGAGCCACTTCTAAAATTCATAGAGTTGGAATACCATGATGAGGTGTGGTAATATTCGTTAGACTATGAACACATAACTTTTAGATGTCGTAGGTTCCATGAAAATAGCTATATGTTTCATGCATGCCCTCTAAAAAAGCAAGAATTTCTAGAAGACCCTAACGTCGTTGGGGAGAACATAACCAAGGAAAAAGCAAAAGAAATCCAGGAAGTCCACAGAATAAAGCGCAACCAGAAGACTTTGCAGAACCCTAATCAGGGACCAAGTGGGAAGTCGCAATCATAACGGTTTTGAGATCCTACTTGAGGACAAGGAAAGTCTAGAAACCCCTTTGTCAAAGATGGATCTGGAAACCCAACCACATACCCAGAGGGGAGGGAGTAATTCCAAACACAAAGTGGAAGAGGAACCACAAGAAAAGGAAGTAACTATGCAGATAGTGGACCAGGCAAACATGCAGATTGATAGCCAAAAAGACGGCCTTAGCTTGGAAGAACAAGTAATGAAATTCCTGGTGAGTGAATGGAGGCACCTTGATGAGAGATTCATTCCAGAATATCAAAAACACTTGTATAAAGAGACTTTTCAACAATATTAGGCCAAGAAGGGTATGATAGTAGTGGATTAACCAAATCACTTGGGGTCCCAAGCCAACCAAGGGATGGAGCAAGGACCTCAGGGAAAGGAGGAAAGAAACGAGGAAGAAATAAATTGAGCAAGTCCATTCAAATGGTAGGGGAAATGTTGGTAAATTCAAGAAGGGTGGTACCCCTTTCAGTGGTGTTTCACCAACTCAACAAACCTTTGAAATGATAATTACAACCTAGAATGTCTGAGGCCTCAACAATAGAGGAAAACAACAGTTCCTAAAGAAGAGACTGAGAAAATACAAACCGAGTAACATGATTCTTCAAGAGACAAAGTTTGCAGAAGGAAAGCTCAAAGAAATCTTGCAAAATTATGACCCATATTATGAGGTAATGGCCTAGGATGCTAGAGGCAGTGTTGGTAGCCTAGCTATCCTGTGGAACCCAGCAGAGGTAACATTTGAGTATTGGCTTAGCCTCCCAAGGATATTATCAGGGAAATTTAAACATGTGGCCTCAAGGAACTAGGTCCTTCTGACGGGAGTGTATGGGCCTCACGTTCCATGAGAAAAAGGGGTATTCTTACAGAACCTCATCAAATTAAGGGAAGCATATCCGAAAGACCTTTGGATAGTTGGTGGAGATTTTAATATGATAACATCGCTAGAAGAAAAGAGAGGAGGCACTCGGTGCACTAAGATAGAGATAGAGGATTTTGGGGAACTAATAGCAGACCTACACTTGTGGAGCTTCAGACAAACAATGGAGTGTACACATGGAACAATCTTCGAGGAGGAACCCATTAGATTGCATCTCGACTGGATCAGTTTCTGGCCTCGAAGCAAGTCATCAGCAGAGATATTTTCCTAGAAGCCTCGATCCTCCCATGCATGGGCTCGAATCACTAGCCCATCTGATTGGAAATCGATCTAAAAATTGGACCGAAGAACCGTCTGTTCATATTCGAAGCCTTCTGGGTACGAGACCCCAATCTAGTAAAAAAAATCAAGGAATGGTGGAGGAACAGTGAGGAGAAAGGGAGAAACTTCATGGACACCTTCCAATTGAAGTTAAATGAGATCAAACACAAGATCAAGAAATGGAATCGAGAAGATTTCAGCCACATCATGAGAGACCAAAACCAATTGAATAATAACATCCAGGACATATAGCAACAGATCATTCAACACAGTCGATCATATAGCCTCACAGTGGAAGAAGGGAAGCTAATCAATCAGCTAGAGGAAAGGAGAAATCAAGAGGAGATTTTATGGAAGCAAAAATCCAGAGTCAACTGGTTGAGGGAAGGAGAAAGGAATACTTGCTTCTTCCATAAAGAAATGATTCAACACTAGCAACAGAATGAGATCTATTCCCTAAAGAATGAAAGGGTAATAGGGTATTCCAACATGAGGAGATGGAGGAGGTTCTGGTCCAACACTTCGAATCCCTTCTAACATAACCATTTCAAGATCAATCCAAGGCTACACAATGGATTTTGAGGAACATTCCACAACTTATCTCTAGGGACCAAAACCTTGCCCTCATGCGAGCAATAACACTGGAGGAAGTTGAGGAAGTGGTGAAGGGCATGGAAAAAAACAAGGCACCCGGACTGGATGGCTTCACGGTGGAATTCTATCAGGCAACTTGGAATTTCATAGGGCCTGACATACTGAATGTGGTGGAAGAATCACACTGGAACCAAAAGATATGTCCTAGCTTAAATGCGACTTTTATTTCTCTAATTCTGAAATCCTCCAAATCTGATGACCCTCAAGGTTTTAGACCTATCACAGTGATTGTGAAATGGCTAAAGCCTCTGGTTCCTCTCCTCATTTCCCCTGAAAAAATGGGTTTCGTTGAAGACCAGCAAATCCTGGATGGATTCGTGACGTCCCAGAAAATTGTGCATTCCCTTAAATCCAAAAAACTCCCTGGCATGTTGATCAAGCTAGACCTGTCAAAGACCTACGATCGCCTCAGCTGGGAGTACCTCAGCCATGTCCTCTGGGACTTTGGGTTCGATCATAGATGGATTAAATGGATCTATTCCTTGGTGTCATCCCCTGTGTTCTCTATTCTACTTAATGGCTCCCCCTCTCAAACTTTTAACCCATTGCGTGGCATTCGCTAGGGCGACCCCCTCTCCCCTTTTCTCTTCATTATTATTGTTGAAGGGTTGGGTCGATACCTTAAGACTGAAGCCAAAAATGCCCAAATCAAAGGCATGAGGTTATGGGGCAATGATATCCCTATTACTCACCAACATTTTGTAGACGACATCATGCTCTTTTGTCATGGGTTGCTACTAGAAGCCCATCGCATCAAAGAAGTACTCCTAGTCTTCATGGAAGCATCTCAGACAATGATCAACAATGAAAAATCATGCATTTTCTTTTTCAATACCCCTGGAAATATACAATCCTACCTAGCCTGGGTCGTGGGGTGTGGTATTGGATCTCTACCTTCTAAGTATCTGGGAATGCCCTTAACGGTAAAATCCCTTAAGACTTCCTGTTGGCAACCCCAACTACATCATGGGAAAACTCAACAGTTGTTATTTTCAATGGTTAAATATGGTGGTCCATACAATCCTCCTCAAAGAAATCCTCCAATCTATCCCAATCTATCAGCGTTATGGAATGGCAGTGCCAAAAACCTCATGTGAAAAGATGGTGGAGATGTTTAAGAAGTTCCTATGGGAAGGAGCTCCACAAAGTAAAAAATGGGCACTGGTATCTTGGCCAAACTTAACAAAGCATAGGATGGATGGAGGCTTGGGCTTTGAGGGACCCTTATATCCTAAATCAAGTAATGGGGGCAAATTATGGTGGCGTTGGATGAGTTGTGGGCTGGATCTATGGAAACAAATATGGACAAGAAAATAAAATATGCTTGTAAGAACGAAAGACATCCTAAGATACAGGGATCCCCCCAAAGGGTCAGCCATATGGAATTTGGCGACCCAAAATAGAGACCTTGTTCAATAGAACTTCTTCTGGGAAATAGGGAATGGAAAAAGAACCTTGTTTTAGCAAGAGTCTTGGCAACAAAGAGAAAAAAATTCAGAAAAGACAAGACCAGAGAGACCTTCTGCTATACACAACTGGGAGGAATTTTTATACAATGGAACAATTCTGGAAACCAAACCAAGTGTGAGAAGGTTGGAGGAGATGGAGGGAGAAGACAGATTGGTCAAAGGCCCTAGAATCAAATCAATGGAAGTAGTTAGAGAAGGAGCTAGACTCAAAGAAAATAACTATCCTAAATGGACCAAACATTCTCCGATGGGGATATACTACCAAAGGGACATTCACAATAAAAGAAGCGTATGGAATAAGAGTAGGCCAAGTTGGAGAAGGGCAGAACCTAATTTGCAAAAAGATATGGGGTGGAGGCTAGTGGCTGAAGGTAGTCTACTTCCTTTGAATTGTATGCAGAGGCCGCATTCTTACATGGGATCAACTCCAAAAAAGGGGATTCTATGGGCGTTCATTATGTAAGATTTGTAATACGAATAGTGATCCGGATTTAAACAGGAACGCAATAAAATACAGATATAACCATATACACAAAGATGCAGCGGATAATAGTTCATTTCATTAATGGAAAATACTGAAATATGCTTACAACCGGAAATAGAAATAAACCAGCTAGGGCGATGGTAGCTTATCTCTGAGAAGAGATGTGTGGCTACATGCCTCT
>APFE031541343.1:39328-74258 GCA_000404065.3 Pinus taeda | reverse complement strand
AATGTTACAATATAGTAAAACATAAAACATAAAACAAACAAACAATATAGTAATAACATGAATTAAGTAATGATAATGATTAGTATAATAGTGATACAAAATATTAAAACATAAAACATAAAACAAATAAACAATATAGTAATAACATGAACTATATAATGATAATGATTAGTATAATAGTGTTACAAACAGTAAAAGATAAAATAGAAAACAAACAAACAATATAGTAATAATATGAATTAAAATTATTTTTTTTCTCGGTAAAGACTAAATCTATTAAGTAAAAGAAAAATATAGTACAATCATAAGAAGCAAGAGACCGTCAGACCGGAAATGATGGATCCATCAACCTCAGTCCCGGAAGAAAGAAGCAAACTCACAGTTACCACAAATAACTGGAGAGCAGAGACAGACTAATAGGCTTTTACCCCACAGGGGCAGAAGCTACAACACAGAGTTTTTTCCCGTTCTTTTTGTTGACTTTTGTCCAGCCAACCTCGGGAGAAAGAGCTAAAACAACTTGCAAGCTGGAATTCTCGATCTTCGGGCACTCCTTTTCTGAATCAGAGGAGGAAGTCTCATGTGTGCGTTTCTGGGAGATTGCTGAAACATGGGAGGGTCCCTTCGAATCCGAAGGCGGATCCATCGGCTGGGGCGCCTGGTCCGGTTCTGGATCGCTATCCTCATCCTCCGAACTTGGGGAGCTAGAGCTTCCGGCTGGCGGTGGAGGACAGGGAGCCCAACGCTTGGGCTTGGTTTTTGCAAAGAAGCCCTGTTTCATATTTGCTGCCAGCGAAGGGCAAGAGTGCTGCAGGTGCCCTGTTAGGTGGAAATGGCGGCATCGGAAGGCAGTGTTTTCGTAGTCTAGAATCTGGGTCCAAACAGAGTCATTGATCTTGAGATTGATTTGCTCTGGCAGTCCCTTGCTTAAATCTAGCTCCACACATACTCTAGCATATGTATAGAGCCCTTGCACTTCCCTCGCATAGTCTCCCATTAAGAAGCAGCCCAAGGTGTTGCCTATTTGCCTGTATACAGAAGTACGCCACAGGTGAATTGGGAGGTTGGGAAGTCTGATCCAGACAGGGGCTTTAGTGATGACTGCTGAGGCTGGGTCGAAGTCTGGGAACCATGGAGTCAAGAAAAGGCCTGCTGAACCCATGAACCATGGGCCTTCTTCTAAGGCCTTTTCGTAGTGCTCGGTGAGATTGAACAACACTATGAAGTATCCCCTTGCACAGAAATGAACTTTGCAGCGATGAGTCCAGTTGTCTTTGATCCAGTCATAAAGATCCTTTGAGCGAGGCCAGAGCCCGTTGAATCTGCATATGATGGCCCTTTCAGCAAATTGTTGGGTGTGGTCTGCAAGGTCAGAGGAGGAGATCTCAACAGAGGGAACCTCCTCCAACTTGTCAACCAAAAAAGGCTTGGGTTTGGGAGGTTCAGGTGAAGCTGGTATCTCAAAGCTGACAGCAACTTTGTAGGAGAATGGAGGAGCAGAAGAAGATTGACCTGCAGCTCCACCTCTCAAACAAAAGGAGAACACTAAAGAGCTGTTGTTTTTGATGCTGTAAAAAGAGAGAGGAAACTGATCATCGAGCTGTTTACCTTGGAAAAGAAGCCTCTGTAGAGCTGAGGGAATCCCAAGTCTGTGCTCCAAATTTGCCTTGAGGTTCTGCACCAGATCTGTAGAGTTTACCCATTGCAGAATGGTCTTGCCTAGAATTTGTGTGATTTGAACCTGAAAAGGGGCGGAGGAATTTTCCGAAGAGTTCTGGATCAGCACGGGGCTAAAACCTTTTGAGTTTCCCAACTCTTTACGCCAAGGAGGTAGCGATAGAGGAGACATCTTCTGCCTAAGGTGTCTATATCTCCAGCTCGAGAACGCAGCAAAGGAAAGGGAGTCTGATTTGAATAGAGGCCCCATACCAGTGTAGAAACCAGAAGTGCCCTGGCTACTATTCGTGCCTGTGCTTAACACATGAAGGATAGCCCCTTCCTGCTGCTCATCCTCCGCATGGAGCAACAACTCAGATTCGCTCCTGTAGATCCTGAAACGAGCCTCCCATTCCACCGCAGGTTTGCTCAGGGGCCGAGCAACAGGCGAGATCAGGAAGGCAGCGGTGGCGGCGGCAGCTTCAAATTCTGGAATCAGCGCCGGCTCAGGGATTCTGCACAAAACATTTTTCAAATGAGGTGGGGAATGCGCCGACCTCCAGATCTGGAAAGGCATGTTCTCTCCAGTGACAGAGAGCCGAGGCCGGACAGAGGCCGAGGGCACAGAGGCGGCGGCGGCTTTAGGGTTCAAAGCTCCTCTCTTCGACATCGTTCAACCTGATGTGTTCTCGTATTCAGCAGTATTATTTGTAAACTCAAATTCTAATCTGCAAGATAACATAGTTTTCCCCCTCAGGACTAACTAAAATACATCCTGCTCCTGCACCGTCATTGGATTTCGACCCATCAAAATATAAAGACCAAAATATAGGCTTATCTACAGTTTTATTTACAATTTCTTCAACAATATGAACACACCTTAATGTATCTATATGATAAAAAATTTCAATCTGAGATGTGAAACAATTAACTGAGAAAGGTGATGATTGAGCATTAAAATTACCAAAGAAAAATTCAGATGAGTAGTTGCCAAGAATATTATTATTGAAATCTATGGGCTAGTTTTCTTACTCAAACTCTGTTACAATATGAGTCATATGTTTCTCTCGATCGATCTTAATCTGATTTGGCTTTCCTTTATAGGGAAGCCACATGTGAGACCAATCAGTAGAAATGTAACCATGGAGTTTCTCAGACCAATCCCTACTTAGAATTAAGCCATAAAACTCAGGGATATCAGCAATCAATATGTCAATTATTTGAACTACTCTTGGATCAACTGATAACCTAGTGGTAATTGAATTGATTTCTCCTAATACTTGAACCTTAGTTCTATCCAACTGAAAAATATGCACTGCATACTTTTGGTGTTCAATATTCAATTTTGAGCAAACCAAAACTGGCATTATATTCGATGAAGCCCCGGAATCTATCAAGTAATTATGTAGATTTTTATTGTAAATTTCATAGGTCAAGAGAAAAGGAGGGGTATGGGAATTAGATCTATCTCAAATCAAAACAGAATCAGTAGCTTCTACTTTATCAGATGGTGGCTTACTTGTTCTATTGGTTTCCTTTGACAGTACAACAATTGGAAGAGGAGAAGAAGGCACAACATTTAATTCTTTAAGTAGCAATTTATGTTGATGTTTGAGCCTGCTAAGCTCAAATAAAGAGATGTTTGCTTTAGTCTTCTTCATGTCTTCTATAATATTGTAATCCATAGAGCTAGAAACTACAAATGTTTTGGATGGAGAGGGTGGATTGGAAGATGATGGTTGGTTTTGAGTAGGCACTGTTGTAGATTTTTTCATGGGAGCCTTATCTTTGGTAGAAGGACTCACAATTTTCTTCTTTGAATTGGTTGAATAGTCTCTGCAGCTGCTTTACTCCTAGTACTTATTGGGAAAGCTTCCTGTTCACTTTCGGTATCTAAATTAGGAAAAATGAAGTCCCACATTCCATGGCATTCAACAACTTCTTCTTCCTCAGCTTCCTTCGATGATAATATTGTATCTTCTTCTTCTTCATTGTCTGGATCTGATTCTACATTAGATATAGCATTATGTGGTTTTATTTCAACTCTTTGAAAGTTCCTGAATGGTTTTTTAGTTGAGGTCTCAGCTACTTGTTTCTTAATTTCTACCATTTCGTTTGACATAGTTTTTAGAACCTTTTGGAGACCCTCCACATCATATGGATCTTTAGCCACTTTCTTCTTTGAATCGTCTCTAAAAGTAACTTTTTTGGACTTTCGCTCTTCAAGGGCAATTTTCTTTTCTAAGACGATGATGTGTTTTTCCACAACAATTGCCTATTTCATATTCTCTGCTAAAGTGAGCTTTGCAGCTCTATCTACGAAGATTTCTATATTCGAAGGTAAGGCAAATATGTACCATTCACTTTGAACCTCTTCACTAGGTTTAGAAGTAGTAGGGATCTTATTTAAGAGCTTATTGAATCACGAGTTAAAATATTTTATAGGTTCTCTTGATTCCCTTTTAAGATTTGAGAGATCATTGATTAACCTCGTTGTAGACCTATCATCACCAAATTTAGTCAAGAACTGCTCTTAGAAAATATTCCAACTAGTAATGGATCTTGATGATAATGAAAAATACCATGGCCCAGCTGCTCCTTATAAGGTATATGGGAAAAGCCTAACAACAACATCTTCTTCAATAACTCCATTTAAGTTTACTGACAACATAAAGTTGTTTATATGTTCTTCTGCCAGTATGCTTGTGTTCAGATTAAACTTTGGCAACCATTTTTCGAGATGAGTTGGCAATTGACTCAAGGGTGCAAGCATTGTGATTGCCCCTAGATTATTCCATGGTCTCCATGCCATTTTTGAGCTACCAACAGAGGAGAGTGCAGATGAAGTTACAAGTGGTTGGGAAGACAATGTTGATGTTCCAGTACCCTATTGAACAACAATATGGAGTTGGGGAGTCGATGGTTGACTTTGCAATGGTTAGATGAAATGGATGATGATGATGAAAGAGTCTCACTATCAAACTCCTCAGGTGTCTTCCTTGCTCCTTTTTTTAGGCAGAGGGAATTCTGTTGGTTCAATACCCAACTTTTCACTCTGTAATCTAGTAAGAGAATGAGAAGGAATGTATTGTGAAGTCACACTGCCTTGCGATAACTCAGGCTTCTCTGGTGATATTGAAAACCCTTGAAGTTTATGGATCAAAGATTTAACTTTAGGAGGTTCAAGAGTGGATTTATCTGAGATGTTTTGGTGTTCAGCAGTGGTTGTTGTTTTCTCAAGTTCTCACTTAGAAATTGGAGAATGAGAATGCAAGGGAGAAGTCGGGGGTGATGTTGAGGGAGATTTACTCTTGGAATGGACTATAGATTTAGATTTTCTTTCCATTCATAGTTCAGCCCTCCTTCTAGTGCCAAAAATGTTGATGCCTCTAAAATCGCTACATCAACATCGAGGAAAACCACCCGGTCCGTACCTTAGAGCAGCTCCTTTTCTGTTTGGTATGGTGGCTCTGACTGGATGTAATGGGACCAGTTTCCCAGTGATATATGAGTCGATGGATGATTGGTTTGTAACAGATAATAGGAATGATAAGTGTTTTATTCTTAAGTACAAAAATATACAAAAGTAACTAATCTATCCCAGGTATTCTTCTCACAATGCGATTCTTAATTGTTTCTATTGACAAATAAACATAAATATGACTTATTCATAAATAAAAACATGCATTCATGTGATAATTACTTTGTTCAATTAATTGAACAAAGTAATAATTAAAACATTATCACATTGATCATAATATATCACTGGCATATATATTTAAAATATGACAATTCTGAAACATTCAATAGTGACAAGTTAAGGAATTGTTATAGAAACATATACACATCAATAATAACAAAGTTGATAAATGCCAATTCACATAGAAACATAAAGTGAAAACATAGATAGTAATACCGTATGCATTTGGATATCCTCCGATGTGAATCACATTCAAATTTTTCCTTCTAATTTGGGAATACTTTCATAGGAAGCAAAAGTGCATATCTCATAAAAGCCTTCTTTGTCAAAATTCAGAATTCTGGTCCAGTCTTTTACAAAAATAAATATATCAGAAGTACAGTAGCGCAACTTCTAATTTAAGTCTTAGTACAAAATTGCGGACCCTTTCTAAAACATGAAAGAGTCTTTAAATACTATAATTAACCACAAACTATGAAAGAAATTTGCTATGCGTTGGTATAACTAAAACATATAAATCTGGGATTTATCTTGGAAATAGTAGAGTTGCATCGGTCAAACGAATTCACTGTATTGGCTTATCTTCAAGCGATTTCAATTGAAAAATGGCGAGCATTGGCTGGATCTTTGGTGGCTGACTCATCCAGGAGTGTAATTGAGCTGTGTAGGTTGCATCGACAAGCTCGGGGATCATGCGGTTGATCACGTCCGTGAGGCACTTCATCATCGTTTGTTGACTATGTGGTTTAACAAGGAAGAACCAGAATGTCTCCCATGATAGGCTTTGAATGCCTCCGATCATATTTTCCCTTTATGTTAGCTCTTGTTTCCACTTCTGTTATAACAATTTTACTTCTGGAAGTTTGCCTGGAGAGCAGTTAGTAATCAAATTAGATAAATACAGGTTGTTGTTGATTAACTCAATCAAGTTATTTGTTGTTGCTTTGCATCTGGATGTAGCCCTTTCAACTTTCATCAATTGAGACTCCCATTCGGAAAACAATATGTCCTTATGTGACTCCTATATTTTTGGCAGATTGGTAGCTTTTCCCTCTTTTGAATCTTGCCATGATTAAAAATTAGTTAATCTCTCATCTACCCTATCTAATTCAAGCCTTGCATCCACTAATTTTTCAATCATGGATGCAGTGATGTCACACAAGGGAGCAACCAATGATACATTATGACATAGAATATTCAATTGGCAAGATAAAGCCTTGGTTACTTCCAGGGCATCAGTTCTGAATTCATTCACCTGGGGATATCCTTTGAATTGCTCTATCTAATCTCTCATTTGAGCGATTTTCTCTTCTTTTGATTTTTTCTCCTACTCGTTCAATAGCTGTAGTTTGCTCAATGCTTGAGATAACTCTTGCTGCTTATGAATGGCTTGTTTGTTAGAAAATTAAATATTATGGAGCAATGGAACACATAAAATATTGCAGAAATATAAACACAGAAAATGCACAAAACAAGAGAGACACAGATATACGTGGTTCACCCAGTTTGGGCTACGCCCACCTCGAACAGCCAATCCTTCCTTTCTATTATCTAGCAAAATGAAGACACACAACCTACAGCAAATCCGCTATAATATCCTCTGTCTTCTCTCACAGTCTCACCTCTTTGTTTCTCGCTCACACACAGAATACATATCTTTTTCAGCCTCAAATACAATTCCCTCATACAAAGAGAGGGGTTGCCTTCTAGGGCCAAAAACCCTAAACTAAACATAAGTTCTACCGTCAGATCATTCGCCTAATGAACGGCTCAGATTGACTAGAAATTACTATACTTTTGCAAGGCAAATTTACATCTGTTTTTAGCTTCGGGGGCGCTTCCCCCGAGCCCCCGGACCCCCCAGCCGGGGGGGATCGGCCCCCCCGGACTCCCGTGGGGGGGACAAGTCCCCCCCGCGCCCCCTCGTATGGAGGGGTGTACAAAACTTCCTCGGGTATACATCCGGCTGAAACAAAGACCTCTGAACAATCATGCTCCACACACAACAAGCACTGTATGGGTTGAAACAAGCACCTCGTGCTTGGTACACACGGATAGACAATTATTTCACCGGACTTGGATTCTCCAAGATAGAGGCAGATCCTAACCTATACCAGATTGTCGTGGAGGGTAAGTTGCTGATCATTGTACTTTATGTAGATGATTTTATTTTGACGGGAGATGCGCTGTTGATACTTTCATGCAAGGAGGATCTTGCTAGAGAGTTTGAGATGAAGGACTTGGGCCTCCTTCATTATTTCCTAGGATTGGAAATTTGGCAGTGCAGTGATGGACTATTTGTTCTCAGGGCAAGTATGCTCGGGAGATACTGGAAAAGTTCAACATGCATGGCTGCAAGCCTGTTGATACTCCTCTTCCTGGAGGTTGGAGGAAGGAGGATGCCACTTCGGGAGAAGAAGTGGATGCCACTGTTTATCGACAGTAGGTGGGGTCGCTGATTTTTTTGGTCAATACACGACCTGATATATGCTATGCAATTAACCAGCTTTCACAAGCTATGGTTAAGCCTACCAAGCTCTTCTAGAAGGCGGGCAAGCATGTATTGTGCTACTTGAGAGGCACATCAGGATATGGTTTGTGGTACAGACAGGAGGATGAGGTGAAGCTATGTGGCTTCACGGATGCAGATTGGGCAGGGAGCCCAACGGACAGAAAGACCACATCAGGAGGGGTCTTCAGTATTGGATTGACAGCAGTTTCTTGGTATAGCAGGAAACAGAGATCCGTGGCACTCAGTTCAGCAGAGGCAGAGTATATGGCAACAAGTTTGGCTACATGCGAGGCTATATGGATGAGGAAGATCCTAGTTGGTTTGTTCGGTTCTCATTTGGATACTACTGTGATTTACTGTGATAACTAGAGTTGCATTAAACTCTCGGCTAATCCTGTATTTCATGATAGATCTAAACATATTGACATCAGGTACCATCAGATCAGAGATTGTGTGCAGCAGAGGATCATGTTACTTTCGTACATTCCAAAGGAGGATCAGGATGCTGATATTCTGACGAAGGCTCTCACCAGGAGCAAATTCGAGTACCACCGAGGCAGGATAGGGGTTGCTGATAATCCATATCTTGTCGAGAGGGAGTGTTGAGATTGCAACAAAATGATGGAGCTTAGTGAAAAGAGTCGCCTTCACTAAGTGGGCCCGCAGGCTATTTTTGGCGCAAGTCTATTTTTAGACTATGTCTATTTTTAGACATATGGATCATGTCTATGGATTGCAGGTTGCTGTTTATGGATGATTGATCAAGTTGAGAAAATAGATGGACTTTTTTTTTTGATGAAAGTGTGAGTGATCAAGTCTATTTTTAGACTGGCTGTCAAAAATAGAAAAGTCAAATATTATTATCTCACAATAATATTTGGACTATAAACTTTATCTTATTCTCTTGGAGCACTTCAGTTCGAGCTACGGATGTGGCACATGCAATTGCATGAAGGAAATACGTGGTTCTTATGGGTTAGTTGAATATTTGCATGCATGACTTCAGTTAGAACTCAAGTGAGTTGAGTTTAGTGGACTGGAGGTGCAGTTGATGGAGTTGTGTTCAGTTTAGCTTTGTTAAACGGTTGTATTTAGTCTAACTGGCGAATAGAATAGAGATGAGTTGGGTGAATTAGTTATTAATTAATTCACAAGTTATTAACTCATAATACAACTAATGAATACATCAGTTAACTCAGTTGCATGTCAGTGCATGTTCAGTTCAGCAGGGACAGGTGTTAGAGAATCAGATTGCTATCAGTTGTGACTATAGTTGTGCATCAGATCTTGCACAATCAAGGGATTGAGTAATACCAATGATTTCGCCCACGTATTTGCCCACATTTTAGCTTATTCTCACGTCCACAAAGGGTGAGTGACTATTTTGCAGGTGAAAAACGAGTTTGGTGAGCCATTCTCATCAGTTCTTGAGCAGGTATTGCGCAGTTGAGACAAGCAAGCAGTGGAAGAGATTTGGAGATAAGATCTGAGTTGTATTGTGTGTAACAGAGGTGGAGATACTTGTGAGAAGTATTATGCTGTGTAATGTTACATGACTCAATCATTAATATACAGATAGTTGGGTTTTTAGCGAGATGCTTTCCCCGGGATACATACTGTGTTAATGTGTGAATGCTCTTGATGTTTTATTGTTATTGATGCTGCTATATTGATGATCAACATAGAGGAGCTTATGTATTGTGTATGTTTTCCACAATAGTACATGATCAGGATAATCTCCATTGAATATGTGTTAAATTATTCAAAATTTCTACAGTCTAGAGGATAGGATGACATTCTCTACACATTAGAAGAGAAATGAGAATGATGGCACAAATAGGAGATTATAAGATGGATCAAGTCATCCTAGATTTAGGCTCAGATGCAAATATACTACCTAAGAAAACTTGGGAGCGTATAGGCAAGCCCATACTACAATGGTCCCCTATTCAACTACGAATGGTTAACCAACAAAAAAATCTTACCAATGGGCCAATTGCAAGGGATGACAGTGGATATCAAACGTGTAATGACCCAAACCGACTTCAAAGTCATAGAGCTTATCGATGATAACAATCCTTACCTTCCTTTGGTCGAGATTGATTGGGCCATCGACATGAAAGGAATCATCAACTTGAAAAGGTGCATGATGAATTTCGAAAAGAAGTCACTTCGTGTAGTAGTTATGTTGGACCTAGCAGAAGGGGAGCGCTACATAGAACCTGTCCACGATGAGGAAAATAATAATGAACTGGATTGCATTTATCAAATAATGGCACAGAACCCTGGACAAATGCATTACAATGATAATAGAAGAACGTTATGGGAACGTGAGAGTATCTGCACTATTGATTCTGAGGAGGAGACAGAGTGTTGGAAGAATCGATTGTAGGGAGTTACAACACTCAACTATAATAGGGTGACTCAACTGGCACAATGTGAAGAATGACACCACCCAAAAGAGTAGGACATGACCACTGAAGACCAGCTCACATGTGTAGTATAGGAACCACCTAGTGCATCGACAGATAGGGTGTGCACACTAATAGAAGGATAGGGGAAGCTCAGATCCACGGGGAAGTTTTGACTCTGAATTGGAAGATATGTGTGGCGGTTAAGTTCGCATAAAATGATAGCACGAAGAATACAGGTGTATGGTAGATGACCGACACCTCAAACAGACCAGAGTGGACCACACGATCATTAGGCTAAAGGGAACCTCCCCCATACGGCCTAATTAGCCACTATAGGCATAGCTTCTCCCACCAGATATGGCATCTGCAACATGGTTAAGCAATTGTGGGCTGCCATTTGGCATGTAAAATGACGACTTGATGAGTTGGAACAAATGGAGGCCCGAATCCGTAACCACACTATGAAGTTGGACAAATCCATCGAAAAAATTCAATTAGAAGTAGCCATTGTAGATGACGAAAAGGTATGGCCCAAGGAAACCAACATGATTGGCTTCCCTACCTTGACATGGTTGCACCAGAAGCCACAGGGGCGCACACACCATAATTTCGTGATAAAAGCAGGAGGACATCTAAGGTGCTTGCAACCCAGGTCAATGAGGAACTAGGGGACCCACGGTAAGGGTTCACCCTTTTGACTATCCATCGAGAGTCCAGTCCTAGCACCCCAAGCAGTTGGAAGAGGGTGCGTGACTATAAAACAGGCTACTATACAATGGCACAATATGACCATCGACCCCTTGCAGAAACCGCATCTACGACCTTGGGGATTCGCGGTTGCAAAGGAAAGATGGAAAGTGACCATTGAAGATACTGGTCATGATATGATGGCACATTTAAAGCACTATAAAGTGGGTGAAAGGCCAGTAAGGCAAAAGCATAACCACCCAAGTCACATTTATGAGATACCACAAAAACAAGTTGCTGGTTTCTTAGTTCAATCATTATGTGAACAAGGTAAAGGTCACACCACGATGTCATACTATCCGGCAAGAGAATCGGTCTGTATTCCCTACATCACGAGCACCGAGGAAGTTGAAAACAGTTCGTGGTTTCAGGCAGTGCGCTGGCATTACAAAGATGTCATCTTGAAAACTCAAATGCCTATTACCGATAGTCCACAACCAGAGTTGGCATAGGAAGTAGAACACTCTAAATCTCCATGGATAACAAAGACCAAGGAAGAGGTCGCACGGCTACAGCTCGAACTTCGTGCATAAATCGTAGTATTGAAATTGCAGGTCCCACCACTAATGCCTCTAGAGGTAGTAGTACAACACCAAAACATTATTGACATGGGGTGCACGATGCTTTCATGGTCACTCGAAGAATGTACTGAGTTACAAACTCATTCGATTGATATGCTCACTATCCTTTAGGAAGATCCCACACTCCACAGGTTGGAAGCAGAGGTCAAGGACCTTCAGCACATGTACGATCAGCTCTAGGGAACCACATAGACCATTGCTATCCCGCAATGATTGGCTAAGATGAGGGAGGTGTAGGACATGAAAATCCAAGCCGAAGCTACAAGACAAAAGGAAGTAGTGGTGAAAGATCGTCTCCAACCATGGTTGGACGAGGCTTTTACAGTTTCAACCACCATAGAGCATAAGGTAGCACACATGAAGGCTGAATGCACTAGCATGGAGACAACCGAGATTCGGTACCACAGATGGAACATATGCAGTGCATGACGAAAGAATTTCCTCCTAGTACCAGCGATGCACAAAATTTGTTGACTGATCTCTGTGCAAAGATCGATGCACTAGCTCAGTGAAACAGGACGAGTCATGATGATTGTGTTGGGAGCATGTTGGGTATTAAAAGCCCCATGGAACGAGTATGGGGTGCAAAGCCCAGAATTTTGGGTAATATTATGGTAAAATACTTTGTAGAAAGCACGGAGTGTGAGCTATAGGAGGTTGAGTCAAAGGGTAGTCTGCCAGAAAATATTGTAAAGAAATAGTAATAGAGTCAGCCCGCGATGGGATCACGGGCCAAGGGAAAGTATAAATAGAGCAAGGCTCTATGAGGGAAAGGCAATCCATTTTTGGATTTTTGAGTCTATGATGTAATGGGTGAATAGTCTGAGAGCAGTTGCAAGTCCAAGTCGAGGGAGTAGGGTAGAAGGTAGAGGCTCTGCAGCTGTGTGCGTAAAGGCCTGGAAAGTCCACAGTTGTGTGTGCGGGCCCCTGCAGCTGAGCGTGCGGGGTGGGTCTATATGTATTGTTGAAGATTGGTAATAAAGATAGCTTTCTATTGAATTCTATGTTGATTACGACAAGACTATTTTATGATAAATGAACTATTATGATTTCTACATTTGCTACAGTTGAATACATGTGAATTGGGTTAATCTTGATGCGTGAAGTAAGCAAAAGTAATAAATGTTTTCTTAATGACCATTTTAATTAGATAAAACTAGTAATAAGTGATTCAATCTATAATAAAGGCAATAAGGTTATTCCAATCTCCGTGGATCTGGTATAGTGTGAGGCTGCAAAATAGCACGTGAGCCCCAAACCACATCCAAGACATCCCCAGGGTGTGGAAACCTGGTTCCAACACCCTCCCCTACTACCTCGAGTGAGACCTTAGTCTGTGCTTCACAAGCTATTGCCGATGTCGAGGGACAAATTCCCCTAGGGTCTTGGGTCAATACCCTAGCAGAAAAGGGGTTATCTACAAAGAAAAACAAGCATTCCACAGAGCCATGATTCTAATATAAACAAACTATATGAAGAGAAGTGCATCTGGGGGTCCTTCGTTTGGGTAGATCCAGCCAGGGTCCAAACCCTCTTGGAGTTCCTTTCGATCCTTCAATCTGCAAAATAATCAATTCAAGAAAGCATAGAAGTATATCGACCAAGCATCATAAGGAAATCAACTTCATAGCATATTGAAAGGTAGTTAGTTATACAATTGAAACAACCATTCATATGTAAACCATAACATTGATATCATAAGCATGAAGAATATTAATATCAGGAACAAGATAAGTGTTTCTTTTGTTATAGATAACTAAAATATAGAAAGGAATGATTTTACCTGAGTCTTCCTTTCGCAAGCTCCAAGCGGAACAGTCCTTCGGATTCATCCAATCTCGAGCCTTCAACAAGCTCCTTCCATGACTCACTCAAGGATATCTCAACTAATGGAAAGACATCATAACTCAAGGAAACAAGGGTTTCCTGTAATGGGGGAAGTGTTGGAAGCACAAGGATCTTCAGACCTGATCACAGATAATCTTAGCAGAGCGATTTATCTCTATATTCTCTCCTCCATAGGCCTTCCCATTGGAGACTTTTTATACTTCTCCCAAAGTAGTTTTTTAGTTGGGAATTTGTTGGGAACAGTTGGGCCACAAGAACTAATAGGTAATAAATAGGTAAAACCCGTGATCTCTGCTTTAAATTAAAGAGACTAAATTTTTTTAAGTGTTTTAAGACATATACACGGGTTGGGTATACACAGACCCGCATACACACACATTTAGCTCAGGGAAATGTCACGTATAGGGAGTAAAACACTATTTTTTAAGTATTTGGACCAAGTCTGGAAGGAGGGGTTGCACTAGGCCATGAGTGTAGCATCACAAATATTAAGAGTGAGATTTGGAGCTATAACAAATTCCCCATAATATATGAGGTCTGAAGGGGTACATGATGGCCAAAATGTATTAAGTAAGTGCATGGAAAGGAAAACTGTCAAAAATTGAGGAGGACTTCACCAGAGTTCAGCCTGCCAAGCCACAAAAGAATATCAGAAAGAAACACTGTCGGAGGCAGGCATACCCATGCTAAGAGAAAGTAAAGCATGTCCGCATATGAAATACAAGCGGATCCATTAAGTATACAAGTATAGAAGACTAGAAAATACATAATGGATCATCTGATCACGATTGAACAAGTACATGTATGAATATCACATATAAGAATGTCAATGATGCTGAAGGATGAAGCGAATCATTGATATCAAAGACTAATCCCAAAAGTACCAAATGAACATGATGGAGTAAAACGGTACTACCCTACAAACTTAGGTGCTAGCATATAGAATGTTGCCATGAATGAATGCAACATATAAGGTGGAGTGGTATCAACTAGCAGCAACAGAAGCAACTGTCAAGCGAACCAATGAATGATGATGCAACTTGAGGTATTCACCGACCTCCATGGTACATTTCTACACAATGGGAATAAATGATCTGAAGTCGACCATGTGAGAAATCGTTTGATTACCGGTCATTGATGTATACCATTAACAAACGTGAGACTACTCACCGATAATGATAATGAGCATCAAGGTACGTAGTACAACCTAACAAGTGTGAATAGATGAGTTGGAGTCGAACACCTGTAAGAATCTATGAATCAAGAGACAATGATGGCTTCCCACTGTCGATAGTGAAGGATCTACCACTAATGACTGCAAACCCCAAGGTACTGCCAAATGGATTCTAGATCTTTGCCCTAGAGCAACAAGTCATATTCGATAGGGAAAGATCCACTAGAAGAAAGGCATTAAGGCATCCTTCATCAATCTAGTGTGAGTGTAACCCATAGGCCAATAATGTGGAAAGAATCGAATGAAAAAGATGTAGTAACCCCACTGAAGCATGTTTCCAGTGTACACAAGATGTGGCTAGTGCACGATGGAAACCCTCTGAACCAACCAATAATGAAAGCTGACATAGAGGCGAGGTATCCACCAAAAGGGTCAAATGGGAACCAAGGTATTGCGCAAATCCCAATGTGTGATAGTATAAGCTGATGTTGAACACAATGGAAACCACTTAGTCAAAGACCCATGACACTGATCGATGTTGAGCACAAGGTGACCTATCAATAATGAAAATAGGGCTAGGGTGCCACTCTAGGCCTGTCCTCAAAGCAAGATGTCATTGTCAATAAGGAAAAGACCCGCCGACAAGAAGTCAATGGAGACCTTCTCAAACCGGCACAAGTAAAGGACCAATATAACTGATGTGATGATAGACAAGACACTGACAACTAGGAATGGCTGATTTTAAAAATGATTAAAAAGACACCACAGAGAGGCCGACTCAAGCTAACTTCCCTTGAACAAAAGCAAGACTCAATGTGACTATGTGGCAGCATATGATGACTCTGTATAAGTTCATGTAGTAGGCACGAACGAACCCTCCATATGATTGGAAGAGATAACCAATCAGGGGAGAACTAACTCAATAACAAGGTTAAGGCATACCTAAGTCAAAGCAAATCTCGCCCAAACGGAGGAGACTTTGTTTTGAGTGCTTTGTTCAAGGGCGATAGGACTAACTCTAGCTATCAACAATAAGTGGAAATATTATCCCATTCACACTCTTTTCGGAATATATAATTTTTTTGCATTTTTCTTTAAGCTAGAAAAAGAATAAAAGAATTTTCTAGTACAATGGAAAGAACAAGTGTCGGTGAAACAAATGATCTAGTTCCTGGGATTAGAACAATCCTATGCTCAATGCAGCGAGGTGAAAATTGGTCAAAGACATTCAAAGGTTTGTTCCTTCCATGGGTCAAGGTGTGTCAAGTTGCAAAAGTCAAGGGAGTGTAAGTTTGATTTTACAGTCATCATGGTCAAAATTTGGCTTAAATATGAGTCCAAGTGAAGTCGGCTCAAGGCCAAAAAGTGAAAATGGTCAAAATGTAATGTAGACATACAACTCAACACAAATGAGCCTCTAGGGTATAAGGCCAGAACAAACTGAAGAAGCAAAGAGGAATGAGTCTTCATTGCATAAGTCATGGTGGGACTACAGAGGAATCCTGAGCCTACTCAAATTGAAGCAACATGGGCAACAAATTCAAGTGAGCTACTAACTACGATGCCCATGAAAAGGATGGCTCTACCATCATGTCATGATTTAAGAATCGATGAGTGTAGATGGTTTATGAATCATAACACAATGGGATTGACCCTATGGCAAGTCTATCAACAAATGGAGGCTATTATGCATAATGCAACAAAAAAATGGCTTCCCTAACATGTATGCCAGTGAGAAAAGATACCTGCCATGATGGGTTAGTAGTCATGGAACTGTCTCGAAACTATCGAAAAAGCGTCCAAAATGTCCTGAAAATCAAACCGTTCTTGACATTCCAAGCTCCCAAGTTAAAAGTTACATGAGACAAAACAAAATCAAGCTTTGGAAAAATTTGACATTTTCAAAGCTTATAAAATAGTTTTTCAACTTACCATTATCACCGTTTGATTTGACAGCAAAGGAGTGAAGCAAAAGGATCAAGCATTGCCATTTGCCAAATTCGACCGCTCAAATCTTCCCAAAATCACCAGGTAACCCTTAAACTTATCTTGCATTTGATCGTGATTGGTTTTAGAATTTTTAATTCAAGTTTCACTATTGAAATATTGTCAAAAAAATTGTTGTGGCATATACACAGGTTGGCTATGTGCAACCCGCGTATATGCAAGCCCTAGATGTGACTTTGTATGAAACGAACCTCCATATATGCCGCAAAAAATTCGAAACAAAAATCTAATGGTCCAAATTTCTTTTTTATTAAGGATGCTAGTCACTTGGAGAGAAAGAGAGAATTCCTTAGTGGATGATGAGGTTATGAATGATCCTAATGCCCTGGATGCCTTAAGAGGATGTGGTTTGCTAAAGTTCTTTAAAATGCCATATATGAAAGCAAACACTCGCCTGCTCGAAATGCTTATTCACTAGTGGAGTATCGAGGATGACTCATTTATGATTGATCAAATGCCACTCAAGATAGAGGTTGAGAATAGTTATTTCATCACAAGACTTTCTTGGACGAGAGAGGTAGTACATTCCATGGGTAGATCACGAGGAAATCTCTCTATCGAGGACTACGTGCATATATATTGCCCGGGTCATCCAGAAAAGGTTGGAAGTCAAATTCCAGTCAAGCATGTGGACAGTTTATCACTGAGGATCATCTTGTTCACTATAGCTAGAGTGAATGGATAAGCTTCCTTACACCAGGCTTCATAGCTAGCCATGAGCTTGGAGGTAGATTGTATCACCACTGCATTTGATTGGTATAATCCTCTTCTCACCAACCTGAACAGCCAACTTACCTCTATCAAGGAGGGTGTTATAGACATTTTTGGGCACTTCAACCCCAATCACAAATGTCCATAAACTGAGGGCTCCTAAGTCTCTAAAAGTGTTGCTTCACTACCTAAAGGGATAAGGTCAACTGATTACATCATCTCCAAGAAGTTCTCCACTGAAAACTACTCATAAATGGTCAAAACTAGACCATACTGAAAGCTCAATGTAGAGGGTGCGATGCATATCACCTTCCCAATATACAGGGTGCGATGCATATTATTTTGTCCCTCTATAGGGTGCGATGGTTGGGAATGGACAAATTGCAGGGACAAAAATGCGAGGTGGAAGATCATGGAATCTTCCAGAAGCTTCCCCTCTGACACTTGCCACTCCATTTTCGACCAGGGATGAGTAAGAGATCATCATTCTCCAAGTGGAAGCAGGAACTATCAGAGAGAAGACACTAATTAAGATCCCAAAAGATGACTCACCTCTCTGTAATCATCTATATAAGGATCCCTCATCACAGAGATCCAGAGGCTGGAATTTGGTAACTTATAGAGAAGTGTTGTTGGTATTCTGGTGTACATTCATAGTGTTGGGTGATCTAGCTTTGCTTGAGGTGAAGAAGGGCTTCCTAGCTGGAGGATGATGCTAGGTCAACTCTCATGGTTGTAATCCTCTTGCTACTTTTCATCTAAATAAAGCTATTCTTCTTTCCTTCCATATTCTTGTGTACTTGTTTATATATGCTTGTATATGGTTAATGCACATCTGATCCTGCATTATTTATGAACTTAGATCCTTCTTGCATATTAGTATGTTGCTATGATTCTACAGGTCCTTTTGAAGCTGAGAAAACAAAGAGAAAGTGGAAAAACCATATCAAGAAAGAGAGGAAATCGAGCGCAAGACTCAGGTTGGCCCTCTTGGTTCTCCTCTCATCTATTTTGACAAAAGGAATCAATAGTAGACTTTAATTTTTTGTTTCTAAGATAGCCACCCATCTTAGTGGGAATAGTAGCATCCATGTGGACACTATTCCCATATAACAATAATAAGTTTTGAGACCAGCCCATGGTCCACAGACCATGGTATTGTAAAAGGAAAGGATATAAATAGAGGAGTCATAACGAGGCTAGGAGGTAATCCAAGAATAGAAGATCAAGAGTCATAAAGAAGCTAGTAGGTCATACAATAATAGAATATCATTTTTTTTGGGTAAGAAAGCTAAGGAAGGAAAGTCTATTTCATGTACTTAGGCGAAGGGGAAGGCTCATGCAACTGAGTGTGCGGAGACCTTGGTATGTTCGGATGCTACACCATGCGCTATAATATTATAATGTGACCACAGAAGAAGGCGAAGATGATCCTAGAAATATCAAATTTTGTGAGTCTGAAGGATAGCATCTAGTTGAGGGACCCAATGTAGAAATCACTCATGTATCAGAGCCTTTTAAGACGAACGAGTCAAATATTGGATTAGACACAACTGAAGTTTGCTAAGATAGGAAACTATTGTGATCACGATACAACTCACAAGGTCGCAAAATGTTGCGCGCGTAATAGGATTTGTTTCCCACCAAGGTCTTACATCTGAAAGGGATAGTAGGGGATTTCGGCATTATGAAGATTACTTTGTAGCCTAATGCGAAGCTTTTAAAGTAGTCACCCTACCAATTAAATCCCAAATATAGGAAAAAGGTGAGCAAGGAGTTGAATAAAATGGTAAAGGTTGGAATCATTGAGCCTATAGAAGAATTAGACTAGGCGAGTCCCATGGTAGTACATGAAAAGAAGCAATAGGATGAGATTGGGATATGTGTAGATTTGAGGAAGTCAAATGATTCATTAATCCATGACCCGTTCCCAATGCCATTTATAGATGAAGTACTGGAGAATTTTGGAAGACACAAAGCCTACTCATACACCGATGGGTTCTTGGGATACCTTCAGATCAAGATCCCACCCAAGGATCACAACAAGACCATGTTCACGATAGAATGGGGTTGTTTTCAATACATGGTAATGTTGTTTGGGCTAAATAATGTGCCTATGATCTTTTCAAGAGTAGTAATTCTGGCTTTTAAGGAATTTCTCCACAAGTTCTTAGAAGTCTACTTTGATGATTGGACTGTATTTGGGTTGGTAAAGTGCCATGTTGTGAGTTTGTGCCTTATGCTGGATACTTATCGAGGAAACCAAATCACCCTAAATTTGAAAAATTGCATCTTCTGTGTACCCTATGGAATATTGTTGGGCCATGTGGTTTGCAAGAATGGATTGATGGTTGACCTTGCCAAGATAGTTGTTATTGTCAATTTAGAAGCCCTAAAGAATGTAAAATAGTTGTGTGCAACGTTGGGCCATATGGGGTACTATAGAAAGCTTATCAAGGAATAAGCACAAATAACTACACCAATGGAGAAATTGTTGAAGAAGGATGCAACATTTTTCTGGGACAAATATTGTTAAAGTAGTTTAGAAATTTTGAAGGAGAGAATGGTTACCGTTCCCATTCTAGTGTTTCTGGATTGAAAAAGGAGTTTCACATTCATGTGGACGCATCATGTATTGCACTAGGCGCAGTGATAACCCAACTGAGTGAGCGAAATATTGATCATTCTATAGCATTTGTGAGTAGCAAATTGTCAAAGGTAGATAAAAACTACTTGACTACAAAGTGTGAAGGACTAGAAATGGTGTACGCACTATAGAAATTTTGGCACTATCTGTTAGGCACACACTTCAAAATGTATACCGACCATTATGCTCTAAAATACCTGGTCAATAAGCTTATGTTGTGGGGGAAGATCTGTAGGTGGTTGTTACTCTTTTAGGAGTATGACTTTCAGGTGATCATGAAGCCTAGGTGCTTAAATGCTAGTCTTGATCACTTATCCTAGACTGAGACTGGTGATGAGGTTACAAGTTTCGAAGAATGGTTTCCTAATGCGCATCTCTTTAGTCTTCAGGTCTCATACAACCACTTTGTAGATATAATCTAGTTTTTGTCTACAGAAACAATTCCAAAAGGATATTCAACATAGTAGAAGAAGGAACTAGTGGTTCACATGATCAACTACTCTATGATCTATGGACACTTATATAATATGGGCTTTGATGAGATATTGCATACATATGTCCCAAAGTATGAGTGACAAAGCATCATCACAGAAGCTCATGGTGGCGCAGTGGTAGGACACTATACAAGTAGAGTGATCGCATATAATATCCTGCACATATTACTTTGGTGGCCAATAGTGCATAACGATTCGAAGTAATATTAGAGGGCATGTGATGCTTGCCATAGGACAGGGAGATAATAAAAAGGGATGAATTTTCCTTAAATTTACAAATAACCTTGCAGGTGTTCAATAAATGGGTGATTAATTTTGTGGGTATGATTCAGCCACCAGGGAAAAGGACAGTGGTTCAATACACTATTACAACAACTAAATACTTGACATGATGGGCAGAGGCACAACTAGTAAAGGACTATAGCGTAGATACTACTCTGAAGTTCATTTTTAAGTTTATTTTGTCCCGATTTAGCTGCCCTAAAATCTTAATGGGTGATAGGGGCACGCACTTCTTAAATGAAAATATTGCTACGATGCTTGAATAGTTCCAATTCTATCATCATAAGAGTATTCCATATAACCTTCAAGTTAATGGTACAGTAGAAGCCTTCAATAAAATTTTGGAGAACACTTTGACAAAGGTTTGCAACACGAGGCAGAATGACTCGGATGTGTGCATAGCAGAAATCTTTTGGGCGTAGAGGACCACTTGTAAAATGTTGATAGGCCAAATACCTTTCAGTTTGGTCTATGGGAAGGAGGCTATAAAACCCATGGAATATATTGTTCCAAGTTTATGGATTACAGCACGAACATATATAGTTTATCACGATACTATGGAGGAGAATCTCACATGGCTAGTAGAACAAGAAGAGGATAAATTTCTAGCAAGATTTCATTGACAGGTGTGAAGGTATTGCGAAAAGGCATGGCATGATCACCATATAAATTAGCACACCTTCCAAGTTAACGATCTTGTATTGTGATATGACTGCAAATTTGTGAAATTCCCTAGAAATTTTCAAATGCATTGTCTAGTACCCTATGTCATAAAATAAATAACAAATGGTGGCACAATTCAACTTGCGAAGCTGAACGAGGAATTGTTTCCAGGAAGGGTCAACGGTAGTCGATTGAAGTTGTACAAGGCTGATCATGCCCCTGCGTAATGACTATATGATGGTAGGATAGTCTTAGTACTCTAGGCATTGGTAAGGAAGTATAGGACTATAAACTACCCTACCTAAGAGTGGGAAAGACAGAGCAAGAGTGTTGCATGATGGATGGAAGTAAGGTGATGAGGGGAGTTGTGTCGAAGAAGTTGCACCACAAGGGTTGGTGTTGAGTGGCCTCAGAAAAAAATAACCATTAGAAGCACTGAAGATGATTAGATGGCGAAATTTCCATTAGAAGGAGAGGGGAAGGCATATTTATGAGGGAATATTTGGAGATCTGACACCAAAGATACATTAATGACAGGAATTTCTAGGGAATGGTTAGATTAAAATTCAAATTCACCTATAAATCTAGCATACCACTGCACATTTGAACACTTTGGTTCCTAAGTGTTGATACTCAGCCTTTTATCCTTGTGTTGTGTCAAGAGATGAACTGCATGTCTCAGCCTTATTGGGAGGAGATCTTCTCACAAATGAGATTGCCTAATGTACTTGAATATTTTCGTAAGGAATTTATAGCAAGCATGATTATGCACCCCCCACCCCCCCACAACAGAAGAAGTATCCTATCTTCCTACATATTTCTGACTACGACACCGAGGTCTCCCAGACCTAAGCCCTTTGTTCATAAGCCTTCTGTAACTGATAAGAAGCAGAAGAAACTGCAACAGAACCCAGTGAGGTAGTCACCATGGGAAAACCCCATGAAAATCCTCTAGAAGGGGAAGATGGATAGATATCAGTAGTCAACTGAGCCCTTTGATTTGGATGAGGAAGAACTACATGATGACATAGAGGAGATATAAGTTGAGAAGGGTGATAAAATGACTTGGATCCCCAACTATATGGCTCCACACAAAGGGACAACTAAGGTTTCTATGGACCTTGACAATGCCAAATTCATGGTATCTATACCACTACTATTAGAGAAGGTGGTGTCTGAGGGCATGTTGTTGGCCCACATTATGATGCTAAAATTGAAGGATTGGGACCTTGGGGATCATGAGAAGTTCCCTAAACTTGTGGAATCCAAGCATCACTCAAAGATACCTTATGAAGAAATAGGGGTTACAATATTGGAGCCTATGAAATGGGTAGTTGGTGTTGAGGCTGTAGGTATTCTGAACATGCTCTGGGTGCCACATTTTAGTCACACCATCATTAGTACTCTATGTTTCTCGTAAGTACTTACTTTGGTGCATGATGGGTGTCTTTCGTTGGGAGAACCCATCCCAATCACAGACATATTGATCCACTAGATCAGCTTGCTACCATATCAAGGTGTGGAGCCAACAAAATCAGGGAGAAGAAACTCACTAACTAAATGAAGAGCAAGTTTGGGTTGATCAAGCAGTCATTCAGATATTCCATCCACCCCATTTTGGACCCCATGATGCAGTTTGCAATGTAGATATTGGCGAGAAAGATCATGCAAAATTGCTACACAGACAAGGTTCTAACAGTTGTAATTTGTTTAGCTACATAGGGCACCAAATGAGTCTAGTGTAACTGGGCTCAGTATGTGTGGAAAGAGTTTTTAGAGAACTGTCAGGAGGCCCATGATGAGGGCAAGGCAATTCCTTATGCCTAGTTGTTATTTTTGATAGCATTAGTAGCATGGAGGACGCAGGATGAAAACTACTTTCCTCCCCAAGAATCAGACCTTCCAAAGGCAACGAAGTTTGCCTTGCTCTAGGAAATGAAGGACCCTACATGAGTCACGAAAACCAAGATATTATAGGTCTTGCTGGAGATGGATCTACGTACAATGATCAGCGAGCGACCGAGGTTGTCACCAATGTTGTATGACCAGTATGAGCCTTACGTTGATTTCAAAGACAACTTCCACAACTTATATATTCAGGTCAGAAAGAACCCAAAAAGGCATGGGAGAAGTTGCCCTATCTAGTCAGTTAGGAGAACATATCAGAGATTTTAGGAAAGTGGCCAGGAGAATGGCTTTACCCATTAGATATGGGCACGAATATGAGTAAGACAATGGAGGATACCACCACGCAGATAGCAATAGCAGAACAACAAAATGAAGCACAAAATTTTGCAGCTCAAGAGAATGCTCGACAATGGAAAGAGGTTGTTGCTTAAGAAAAGGAAGAGGCTAACAAAGAGTGAGTGGCCCGAAAAACCACAATCTCGCATGCTAGCATCAATGTTGAAGAGTGTGATACTCCAAACACATAGGACTAAGAAGGGTCAGATGGAGAAGAGGGAGGGAGCACAGAGCTGGAAACCCCCTTTGTGGTTATGAAATGAATGAAGTAGACATCCATGGGGCCATAAAAGAAACGTAAATCAAAGACAAATACCCACATGAACCTGTTAGTCCTTATTGAGGGTGACTTGGATGAAATTTGTGATATAGTTCGAGATAACATGACAGACTTATCGACCCATTTTGTAACCCAATAATAGCAGGGGTTGGGAAAGATGCAGAGACACTGATTATAAGTGAGCATGGATCAAGTGAGCAGGATTCAAGAAATTCTACATCAAGCGAGTGTGACAATGTTGGACATGGATGGGACCTTGGATATATGTGTCATTAAGTTCCTAGATGGGGTCCTATGCACCGATACATAAGAGGGAAATGCGTAGCTATCACAGATCAAGAATTTGGGCCTCAACCTCACTGCACTCCTTATCCAAACCCTGAATGAGATGCACCAAGGAGTATTTGATGAGATGTGGGTCAGGGAGAAATGCACACTGCTGGTCATTAATGAAGTTTAAGAAAACAACCATCAAATCTTTGAAGAAAAGGTCTCCACAGTGAAGGAAAAGAATAAGTTGCTACGAGTAGCTAAGAATTATAAGTAAAGATTACACAAGCTTGTAATGAGTTGCTAGAACTTAACATTTTAGCTGTTGCAGCTTCCGCAGAGAAGATCCAAAATTTGGTTGCAACAGTCAAAGAGTCCAAGAATAAAATAGAAAGCGTAGCGCAACATTTCTATAAAATAGGGCATGGAAACATTAGAAGAAGTATTCAAGGGCTACACAGTGTTGTTCAAGCACACCATTTAGTTATGGAGATTATTACAGGAGGACCCCACTCTGCTGAAGATTCGCACATACCTCACATAAAAACAATGGCAGTTCGATGAGATTAGATTGACTGCATGAAATTTGCTGCTAGTATAGTGGTCCGTGAGATTCCAGGAAGGAAAGCACCTCCATAATGAAATTAAAGAGCTACGCCGAAAAGAGGCCATTCTCATAGCACGAACACAACCTTGGATAGAGGATGCCATTTAGTTGACTCTGTGAGTATAAAGCAAAGTTAAGGGAATGCAGTAGACTCAAATGACCATGGGCCTCATAGTGGAAGGCCCAACTATAGAGAAATTGGTTGAAGAAGTTCAATAGGATGCTACGTAGGGAACAATTGATCTACATGTTTTCAAGTTGGATTTCATCAAACATCAAGAAAATATTGAAGCGCTAGGAAAATGAATTGAGGATGAGTCACAACATAGTAGTGAGGGCTTGTTAGGATAGGGTCCCTAGAGATAAATTTTGTTATTTCCTTTTTGTATAAAATTAAAGTCTCCGCGATTTATGGAAGCAGAGCATGAAGATAATAAGAGTCAAAGAACACATATTTCATTAAATTTGGAATTAAATGATGAATCTAGAATTTCAAAATAACCAAAATCCCCAATTTTATTGATTTCATTATAATAAAATAGTTCCAACTTTAATGAAATATGTGTTAAAGGGGATTTAGTCCCTTATCTTTTTAGGATATAATAAATTTTGAGACCTGTCCACGGTCCATGGACCATGGTATTGTAAAAGGAAATGGTATAAATAGAGGAGTCATAACAAGGCTAGTAGGTCATCCAGGAATAGAAGATCATTTCTTTTGTTAAGAAAAATAAGGCAAGAAAATATGTTTCCTCTACTTAGGTGGAGGGGAAGCCTCATGCAACTAAGTCTGCAGAGACCTTGGTAAGTTCGTGGGCTGAGTGCATTGGTCCCTGCAGCTGAGTGCGTAGGGAACAAAATTCTATACTTTGAAGGAATACATCTAATAAAGAAAGTTTTTATCTCTAAATGGTGGATCTGCTTAGGTGTATTTACTTCTGCAATTTCTGTGTTTTCTCTATGTATTTGGAATTCCATGAATAAATGTTTATCTAAAGCATGAAGGTAGAAGATTAGTATAATTTACACTCATTATCAATGCTTGGTGACCTTCAAGAAGGTATAATTGTTGGTTATAAAATTTATTGTAATTATCTATTTCGAAAGAGTTAAGGTTCACGAAGACATAACTAAGGCCCTGTAGGATTGGAAAATGTGTAGAAGGATCTGTGCGAGCTGCAGATCTAGATAGGCTAATTACAAGTGAGCATGGGTCAAGCGACTGGGATTCAAGTGATCCTGCATCAAGTGAGAATGATAGTGTTGGACACGAATAGGACCTTGAATCTTCATGTCGTTCAGTTTCCAGATGGGACCCTACATGCTGAGATAGAAGAGGGAAATTCCTCAACCTCATGGCACTACCTATCCAAATCCTTTATGAACTACAACAAGGAGTGTCTAATGAGTTGCAAGTTAGGGAGAAGCGTGCAATGTTGATCATTAGAGAAGTGAAAATAAACAACTAATAGATACCTGAAGAAAAGGCATAGGCGTTGAAGGAAAACGAAGAAATTATTATGTGTAACCAACAATTAGAAGCATCAATTACACAGACTTGTAATGAGCTCCCAAAACTTAACATTTAAGCTAATGCATCTTCCATGGATAAGATCCAAAAGATGGCCGCAACAGTCAAAGAGTCTAAACACAAAATCGACTGAGTCTGATTTGAACTACAGTTATAGATATCATAGTTGCAATTGAAGCTATAGCGTATGACTCCACTAGAGGTTCGAGAGTAGTGTGAAGAATGTAAAATTTGAAACAGGAACTGATACTGTTACCCGTTTCGTAGAGATAGCAAAAGAGTGACCCAATTTAGAAAAGGGGGATGCAGAACACACATATTTTTTTTTACAGCATAGTTTTTTCCACTTTAAAGTTTTTTATGTACATTATGTTTTAGAATATTAGTAATTTGCATTCTGATTTAAAAAAGTGGTGATTTTGCATGAGGCCCTTTTTTTAAAAGACCTATTTTTTTACTTTAAATTTTCTAATATATGAAATGTAAGTAATTATTTTCTAGGTTTAACAAATTTTGACACTTTAAATTTTTTATGTCAAATATTTATGAAAAAAAACAAACATAAAAATATATTAAAAAAAAAGACTATATATATATATATATATGATTTTAAAAAAAAGGCATTTAAAAATTAAAAAAAAAAACATATATTTTTGAATTTTTTAAAAATAACAAACCATTTAAAACTTTAAAAGACATATACTTAAATATATATATATATATATATATATATATATATATATATATATATTATATATAATATATATATTTATATATATTTAAGTATGTATATATATATATTTAAGGTATGTATATATATATATGTATATATATATATGCATGCAGCTCCGACATTTAGGGTCACACCCCCACGGGCGGCTGGGCAATGGCTATCCAATTCTAAGAATCAGATAGCCACCTCCACGAGCAGTCGAGTGGTGGCTATCTGATTCTCGTAATCGGATAACCACCGCCTGACTGCCCGTGGGGGTGGCTATCCAATTCTTGGAATCGGATAGCCACTACCCAGCCACCCCCACGGGCGGCCAAGCGGTGGCCATCTGATTCTGAGAATTAGATAGCCACGACATGGCCACCCCCACGCGTGACTAGGAGGTGGTTATCCTATTCTGAGAATTGGATAGCAACCCCCATGGGCAACTGGCCGATGGTTATTCGATTTCGAGAATTGGATAGCCACACCCATTGGTATCTTGGCGATGGTTATTTGATTTCGAGAATCAGATAGCCACCCCCACAGGCAGTCAGGCTATGGCTATTCAAGTCCAAGAATCGGATAACCACCCCCACTGGTGGTCAGGCGGTGGCTATCAGATTCTCGGAATTAGATAACCACCTCCTAACCACCCTTGAGGTGGATATTTGATTCTTAGAATTGGGTAGCCACCGCTCAGCCGCCCCCAAGGGCGGCCAAGTAGTGGCTATCTGATTCTGATAATCGGATAACCACCACCCGGCCACCCCCACGGGTTTTCGAGCGGTGGCTATCTGATTCTAAGAGTCGGATAACCACCACGTGATGACCCCCACACGCAGTTGAGTTGTGGCTATCCGATTCCAAGAATCTGATAACCATCGCCCAACGACCCATTGGGGGTGGCCAGGAAGTGGCTATTCGATACTTGGAATCAAATAGCCACCTCCCAGCCACTAATGGGGGAGGTGGCTGATAAAATTGTTTTTTTTAAATGAAAAATAAATTTTGTTAAATATGTTTATTGTATTTAAATATTTTATATATATATATATATATATATATATAATATAAATATTATATATATATATATATTAAATGTTTTTTTTTAATTTATAGTGGCATGATTACACCACCCCCACCCCTGTGCCCCCCCCCCCCCCCCCACAATAGAAGAAGTATCCTATGTTCCTATGGATTTCTGACAACGGCACCGAGGTCTCCCAAACCTAAGCCATTTATTCCTAAGCCTTCTATAATTGATAAGAGGCAGAAGAAACCACACCAAAACCCAGTGAGACAGTCACCACGGGAAAAACCTACGACAATCGTCTAGAAGGGGAAGATGGATAGATCTCAGCCGTCAAGTGAGCCCTTTGATTTGGATGAGAAAGAACTACACTATGACTTAGAGGAGACAGAGGTTGAGGAGGGTGAGAAAATTAATTGCATCCCCAACTATATGCCTCCACGCTAAGGTACAAATAAGGTTCCTAAGGACCTTGACAACGCCAAATTCATGGTATCTATACCACTACTATTAGAGAAGGTGGTGTCTGAGGGCATGTTGTTGGGCCACATTATGATGATCAAATTGAAGGATTGGGACTTTGGGGATCATGAGAAGTTCCCTCAACTTGTGGCATCCAAGTGTCACTTAAGGATACCTTATGAAGAAACAGGGGTTACAGGATTGGAGCCTATGAAATGGGTCATCGGTGTTGAGGCCGTGGGCCTCCTGAACATGCTCTGGGTGCCACATTTCTGTCACACCATCATTAATACTCTATGTGTCTCGTAAGTACTTACTTTGGTGCATGATGGATGTCTTTGGCTGGGAGAACCCATTCCAATCATAGAAATATTGATCCACTCGATCACCTTACTACCATATCAAGGTGTGGAGCTAGCAGAATCAGGGAGAAGAAACTCACTAACTAAATGAAGAGTGAGTTTGGGTTGATCAAGCAGTGATGTGGATATTCCATCCTCTCCATTTCAGACCCCATGATACAGTTCTCCATGTAGATATTGGTAGGAAAGATCATGCAGAATTGCTACACAGACAAGGTTCTAACGGCCATACTTTCTTTTGCTACATAGGGCGCCAAAGGCGTCTAGTGTAATTGGGTTTAGTATGTGTGGAAAGAGTTTTTAGAGAACTGCCAGGAGGCCCATGATGAGGGAAAGGCATTTCATTATGCCTATTTTTTATTGTTGATAGCATTAGTAGCATGGAGGATGCAAGAGGAAAATTAGTTTCCTCCCAAAGAATCAAAACTTCCAAAGGCAACGAAGTTCACCTCGCTCTAGGCAACGAAGGACCCTGCATGAGTCATGAAAACTAATATATTATAGGTCTTGGTGGAGATGGATCTACATACAGTAATCAGCCAGTGAACGAGGTTGTCATCCATGTTGTATGACCAGTAAGAGCCTTACATTGATTTCAAAGCCAACTTCCACAACTTATATATACACATGAGAAGGAACCCAAAAAGACATGGGACAAGTTGCCTTATCTAGTCGGTTAGGAGAACGTAGCAGAGATTGTAGGAAAATGGCTAGGAGAATGGCTTTACCCATCAGATGTGGGTGTATGTATGAGTAAGGAAATGGAGGGTACCACCATGCAAACAACAATAGCAGAACAAAGAAATGAAGCACAAAAGTCCGCAGCCCAGGAGAAGGCTGCATAGTGGAAAGCGCTTGTTTCTTGAGAAAAGGAAGAGGCTAACAAAGAGCGAGCAAATGAAAATAACACAATGTCGCATGCCAACATCGATGTTGAAGAGTCTGATACTCCACACACACAGGACTAAGAAGGGTCAAATGGAGAAGAGGGAGGGAGCACGGAGCTGGAAACCCCCTATATTGTTAGGAAATGAATGAAGTAGACATCCACGAGGCCATAAAAGAAACATAAATAAACCACCACTACCCACATGAACTTGCTAGTGCTTACTAAGGGGGACTTGGATTAAATTTGTGGTATGGTTCGAGATAACATGACAGACTTATCGACCCATTTTGAAAACCATACTAGCAGGGGTTGGGAAAGATGCAAAGAGATTGATTGTAAGCGAGCGTGGGTCAAGCGAGCGGGATTCAAGAAATCCTACATCAGGTGAGCGTGACAATGTTGGACATGGATAGGACCTTGGAGATATGTGTCATTAAGTTTCTAGATGGGGTCATGTGTACCAATACAAAAGAGGCCAATGCCCAGCTATCGCAGATCAAGAATTTGGGCATCAACCTCACTGCACTCCTTATCCAAACCCTGCATGAGATGCACCAAGGAGTATTTGATGAGATGTGGGTTACGGAGAAACGTGCATTGTTGGTCATTAAAGAAGTTCAAGAAAAAAACCATAAAATGTTTGAAGAAAAGGTGCAGGCACTGAAGGAAAAGAAGAAATTGCTACGAGTAGCTAAGAATTAGAAGTTGAAATTACACAAGCTTGTAATGAGTTGCTAGAACTTAACATTTTAGCTGATGCAGCTTCCACAAAGAAGATCCATAATCTGGTTGCGATAGTCAAAGAGTCTAAGAATGGAATAGACTCAATTGAATTCGAACTACAACTACATGTATCAGAACTACAATTGAAGCTACAACCTATGAATCCACTAGTCTGAGGTTTGTGAGTAGCACAACGTTGCTATAAAAGAGGGCATGGCCACAATAGAAGAAGTAGTCAAGGGCTACACAGTTTTGTTCAAGTACACCATGCAGTGATGGGGATTATTGCAGGAGGACCCCACTCTACTGAAGATTGGCACATACCTTAGATAAAAACAATGGAAGTTCGATGAGATTAGATCGATTGCGTGAAATTTGGTGCTAGTATAGTTGTCCACGAGATTCCAGAAAAGAAAGCACCTCGATAATGAAATTAAAGAGTTGTGTCAAAAAGAGTCCATTCTCATAGCACAAACACAACCTTGGATAGAGGATGTCATCAAGTTGACTTTGTCAGTACAAAGCAAAGTTAAGGGAATGTAGCAAACTCAAACGACCATGGGCCTCATAGTGGAAGGCACAACTATAGATAAATTGGTTGAAGAAGTGCAACAGGATGCTATGTAGGGAACAACTGATCTGCAGGTTTTTGAAGTTGGATTTCTTCAAACTTCAAGCAAAGATTGAAGTGCTAGGAAAGTGACATGAGGATGAGTCACAACATAGCGGTGAGGGCTTGTTGGGATAGGGTCCCTAGAGTTAAATTTTTTTATTTCCTTTTTGTATAAAAGTAAATTCTCCGCGATTTATGTAAGTGGAGCATGAAGATAATAAGAGTCAATTTAAGGGGATTTAGTTCCATGTTTTATTAGGAGATAATAAGTTTTGAGACCTACCCATGGTCCATGGACCATGGTATTGTAAAAGAAAATGGTATAAATAGAGGAGTCATAACAAGTCTAGCAAGTCATCGAGGAATAGAAGATTGGAAGTCATAGTGAGGCTAGGACGTCATCTAGGAATAGAAGATCATTTTTTTGGGTGAGAAAAATAAGGCAAGAAAATTTGTTTCCTCTACTTAGGTGGAGGGGAAGCCTTGTGCAACTAAATGTGTGGAGACCTTGGTAAGTTTGTGGGTTGAGTGCATTGGCCCCTACAGTTGAGTGCATAGGGAAGAAGATTTTGTACTTTGAAAGAATACATCTAATAAAGAAAGTTTTGGTCCGCAAATGGTGCATCTACTTAGCTCTATTTACTTCTATAATTTATCTGTTTTCTCTATCTATTTGGAATTACATGAATAAATGTTTATCTAAAGCGTGAAAGTAGCAGATTAGTATAATTTACACACATTATGAATGTTTGGTGACCTCCGAGAAGGTATAATTGTTGTTTATAAAGTTTATTTTAATTATCTATTTCGGAAGAGTTAAGGTTCACGAAGACATAACTAAGCCCTATTAGGATTGGAAAATTTGCAGAAGGATCTGTGGAAGCTGCAGATCTAGATAGGCTAATTACAAGCGAGCGTGTGTGAAGCGACTAGGATTCAACTGATCCTACATCAAGTGAGAATGATAGTGTTGGACATGAATAGGACCTTGAATCTTCATGTCATTCAGTTGCCATATGGGACCCTACACGCGAGACAGAAGAGGGAAATGCCTCAACCTCATGGCACTCCCTATCCAAACCCTTCATGGGATGCAACAAGGAGTGTTTGATGAGTTCCAGGTTAGGGAGAAGTGTGCAATGTTGGTCATTAAATAAGTGAAAACAAACAACTAACAAATACTTGAAGGAAAGGCATAGGAGTTGAAGGAAAAAGAAGAAATTCTTATGTGTAACCAACAATTAGAAGTGTCAATTACACAGGCTTGTAATGAGCTCCAAAAACTTAACATTTCAGCTAATGCAACTTCCATGAATAAGATCCAAAAGATGGTTCCAACAGTCAAAGATTCTAAACAAGAAATCAACCGAGTCTGATTTGAACTACAGTTATATATATCATAGCTGCAATTGAAGTTGTAGCCTACGACTCCATTATAGGTTCGAGAGTAGTGTAGCACTGCTATAAAAAGGGCATGGCATAATTAGAAGAATAAGTCAAGGGTTTCAAAAGTTGTTCTAGCAGGACACATAGTTATGGACATCACTGAAGGAGGACACCACAATACAGAAGATAGGCACGAATATTAGAGAAAAATAATGGTAGTTCGATGAGATTCGATCGACTACACAAACCTTGTTGCTAGTATAGTGGTTTACGAGATTACAAGAAGGAAAATAGCTCCAGAATGGAATTGAAGAGTTGCATTGAAAAGAGGCCATTCTCATAGCATGAATACAACCTTGGATAGAGGACGCCAGCTAGTTTAATCTGTCAGTACAAAGAAAAATTAAGGGCATGAAATAGACTCAAAGGACCATGGGCCTCATTGTGGAAGGCCCAACTACAAAGAAATTGGTCGAAGAAGTGTCGCAGGCTGCTACACAGGGAACAACTAATCTATAGGTTTTAAATTTGGAGTTCTACAAACTCTAAGAAAAAATTGAAATGCTAGTTGAGTGACTTGAAGACAAGTCACGAAATTGTGTTGGGGGTCTGTTGGGATAGGTTCCCTAGGGTTAAATTTTTTTATTTCCTTTTTGTATAAATGTAAAGTCTCTAGAATTTATGGAAGAAGAGCGTGGAGATAATATGATTCAAAGGGGTTTTAGTCCCTTAGGTTGTTAGGAGATAAGAAGTTTTAAGACCCACTGATGTTCTACAGACCATGGTATTGTGAGACGAAAATATATAAATAGAGGAGTCATAGTGAGTCTAGGAGGTCGTCCAAGTATAGAAGACCAATTTTTTGGGCGAGAAAGTTAAGGCAGGAAAGTATGTTTTTTGTACTTAGGCAAAGGGGAAGGTTCTTGTAGCTAAGTGCGCAAAGACCTTGGTAAGTCTGCATGATGACTGTGCGTGCCCCTACAGTTGAGTGCATAGGGAAGTAGATTTTGTACTTTGAAAGAATACATCTAATAAAGACAATTTTTATGTGTAAATGGTGCATCTGTTGATTTGTCTTTACTTCTGTAGTTTTTGTGTTTTCACTCTTAATTTGGAATTACATGAGTAAATGTTTATCTAATGCTTGAAAGCAGTAGATCAGTATAATTTACACATGTTATGAACGTTTTGGTGCCCTTCGTGAATGTATGATTTTTGTTTATGTAAGCTACTGTAATTATCTATTTCAGAAGAGTGAGGGGTCACAAAGATAGAACTAAGCCCTAGAAGCTACAAGAAACCTAGTTCTTTCATCCCCCAATATTACTTCAGGTGAGACTGTAGCCTGTGCTAGTGGGTTCAATTATTAGGTCCTCAACCTCTGATATTCTGACCTCTGGGATGATGTCATTCTACCATTATCTATCCATGTGGCACCTCTTAAGTGGTGAAATGTGTCACCCTAATTCTCCCCACTAAGCCACCGAAAATGACAAGACAATATGGCACGTGTCCATCATATTGTCACATCATGTTGACGTTAGTCGCCACTTCAGCTCTTAAGGACCAATTACCTGTTTCCATGAGTCTTACCACATGACAGTATTTGGTCAATTTAGTGTTTCATAAATTGCTACATTAATTGTCAATCCGGGATTCATAAGCTGACAAAGTGTCACACACTATATTTGCAAGATAACCTATTTCTTACCTTTGTCGTTTTTGATTTCTATGTTGTTTTGATGCTTTTTATCTTTTTTATAAGAAGAGCTTCGGCGTAAAATCACATGAAAAATACCTTTGTCGACGCGTTTCAAACCAACTAGTGTGGTTCATCGTCAGGACAAGTTGAAGAATCATATCTGGCCTAACATGCTAAATAGACTGTACAGAGACTCCAACGGCTACATAATGGCTAATTAACGGCTATTTTGGACTCTAAGTCAAGGTCAAAATTATATTAATAAATTAAATATTATTCTATTTTAATAATCCTATTAATAATATATTACTCTAAAATAAGTAAACTTAGGTACAATTGGTACATGAGAGAATAATTAAAATTCTGAATATGTTATTAAAATTATATAAATAAATAAAATAAATGATTTATTTAATAATATCCATTCTTAGTCAAATTAATAAAGCTAATCGGTTGTTAGGAAAGAAGTAAATGAGTACTAATATTATTAGGATACAAATAAATATATAATTTTAATGGTAAGTTTCAAGACTTAGGTTGCCCATTTGTTAATTTATTTATTAATATGTATATAAATTATGTATATAAATTAGTTTGTTAAGGTAAACGAAGTGTTAATAATCATGAAGGCTGTTTTAAAAATTAAGTTAATTTGTATCTAATTTATTAATTAAAATAGT